>SKCR01008817.1:0-147593 GCA_019454045.1 Zanthoxylum bungeanum | reverse complement strand
GTACCCTGAATGGTTGGCTAACATATAGTACTGGTACCGAAGAAGATGGGAAGGTCAGAATGTGTGTAGACTACAGAGATCTCAATAAAGCTTGTCCGAAAGATGATTTCCCTTGCCGCATATAGATGTTCTGGTTGATAGCGCGGCTTTATCCGCTATGTATTCATTTGCAGATGGGTTTTCAGGTTACAATCAGGTTCTCATGGCTGAGGAAGATAAACACAAGACTGCATTTGTTACCGAGTGGGGTACCTATTGTTACAAGGGTTAATGCCGTTTGGGCTTAAGAATGCGGGAGCTACTTATCAGCGGATGGCCACTACACTTTTCCATGACTTGATGCACAAAGAGATTGAGGTGTATGTGGATGACATGATGGTGAAATCAGAAACAAGAGTTGGGCATATTGAGGCATTGGAAGGTTCCTTCAGAGAGTTGACAGATATAACCTGCGGCTTAACCCCAAGAAATGTGTGTTTGGGGTGACATCAGGGAAATTGCTTGGTCATACAGTGTGAATGGGCGGAATAGAGGTAGACTCCGAAAAGATCAAGGCAATCACAGAAATGCCTGCACCGAAGACAGAAAAGGAAGTCAGAGCATTCTTGGGGAAGATTCATACATCAGTCGGTTTATTGCCAAGCTGACATCGGTATGTGAGCCTATCTTCAAACTGTTGAGAAAGATCAGCCAGTGAGATAGAATGAACAGTGTCAAACAAGCCGCTTCGACAAAATCAGAGAGTACTTGGTAAAGCCACCGGTATTGAAACCTCCGAGACCGGGCAGACCTTTGATATTGTATTTGGCTATAGAATCAGAAGCACTGGGGGCTATGATGGTACAGGCGGATGAGACAGTGATAGAACATGCAGTTTATTATCTGAGTAAGAAGCTGCTTCCGTATGAGGCTCGGTATCAGGAAGTTGAGAAGATATGTCTTGCAGTGGTATGGGCTTCCAGAAAGTTGCGGCATTATTTCCAGTCATACAAGATCCAGGTAGTGGCAAAGGAGAATCCTCTGAAATATCTTCATTCAGTGCCTTCACTGGTGGGAAAACTGGGCCGATGGTTGGTATTGTTGACAGAGTTTGACATTGAGTATCTCACCTCCAAAGTGATCAAGGGGCGAGCAGTAGCGGAGTTTCTGGCATTGCAACCTGTTGAGGGGGATCAGTATAAGTTTGAGTTTCCAGACGAAGAAATCCAAGCAATAACAGTTCAGAGATGGAAGATGTACTTTGACGGAGCAGTGAATTACAAGGGAGCCGGAATTGGGATCGTGATAGTAACCCCCGAGGGAGAGACTTTGCCTTTGGCCAAGAGGTTGACATTCAGAGTGACTAATAACATGGCCGAGTATGAAGCATGTGCTTTTGGTTTGACAGCATTGATAGCCTTGAAGGCCGGGAGTGTGGAAATCTACGGAGATTCTATGTTGGTAGTCCAGCAGATGCGAGGAGAATGGGAATTGAAGGAAGAACGGTTGAAGCCTTACCTTCTTCACCTCAGAAAATTGGCACAGGTTATCCCCGAGTGTAAGTTTCAACACCTACCGAGAGAAGAGAATCAGATGGCAGACGCATTGGCTACACTAGCAGCGACTTGGGAAAATCCAGAGAAGTTAGTGATGAGACCGTTGGTACTGACACAGCAAGTAAACCTGCTTATGAGATAGAAAGAATTCTGGAAGTTGAGGTTGACGACGGTAAACCTTGGTATTATGACATTCAGAGGTATCTAGAACATGGTGAATTCCCGGAAGGGGCGGGCAGAAAAGACAAGAATAGCCATTCAGAAGTTAGCTTCCCAGTATGTGACTTTGAAAGGGGAACTGTACAAGAGCAGGCAAATGGTATTCAGCTGAAGTGTTTGAGGAAAGAAGAAGCTCAACATGTAATGGAAGAGGTACACCGCCGGGGTATGTGGTCCGCACATGAACGGGTTGAATCTGTCTCGCAAGATAGTGAGACAAGGTTTTTATGGGTCAACCATGGAAACAGACTGCTGCGCGAAGATGGTAAAGCACTGTCATGACTGTCAAGCACATGGTAATTGAATCACTTACCACACACAGAATTGCACGGGTTGTCAGAGCCGTGGCCTTTCTCAGCATGGGGAATTGATATGATTGGGGAAATTCGACCAAATGCATCAAATGGGCATCGCTTTATAGTGGTGGCAGTAGATTACTTCTCAAAGTGGGTGGAAGCCGAATCATTCCGTAATGTTACAGCAAAACAGAAACAGATGGCAAGGTTCATAGCTCGGAACCTCGTTTGTCAGTATATGGTATGCCGCATCATGTAGTGACAGACAACGGGGTCCAGTTTCAAGAGGGGACGAAAGCAATGTTACAGAGGTATGGGATAGGCCACCACAAGTCATCACCGTACAGGCCGCAGGCAAATAGGGCAGTTGAGGCAGCCAACAAGACTATAAAGACAATTTTAGCTAAGATGACAGAGAATTGCAGAGATTGGGCCAGAAATTACCGTATGCTTTGTGGGGGTACAGAACATCAGTAAGAACAGCAACAGGGTCCACACCTTACTCCTTAGTCTACGGAATGGAAGCAATATTGCCAATAGAAATGGAAATACAGTCCCTGAGGGTATTAGCAGAGGCAAATTACCGGAACATGAATGGGCCGCACAGAGATTTGATCAGTTAGCACTGTTGGATGAGAAGAGAACGAAGTCTTTGTATCACATGCAGTTGTATCAGAAGAGACTAGCCCGGGCATTCAACAAGAAAGTACGCCCCACCAAGATCAGAAAGGGTGATTTGGTACTTAAGCAGTCGAGGCGTCGACTACAGATCCGAGAGGAAAATTCAGACCTAACTGGGAAGGACCTTATATAGTGCAGAAGGTAATGGAAATGGAGCAATGAAACTATCAGACTTGGAAGGAAACGAGTTCACCGAGCCCATCAACGTAGATAGATTGAAGCAATACTTTGCCTGAATGAGAGAAGACTGAGCAGTCACCGCAAGGATCGACAGAAGATCTAACCCAACGGAATAGGAAAATCATTCATGCATACACGTAACATTGCATTCTCTTTGTGTTTGTTTCTGTTTTGTGTTCGCAGGTTCAAAGAAAGAAGAAAGCGGCAGGAATGAGCCAAGCAACGTCAACGCAATTTCAGTTTTTGGATGAGTCCAAAGGGGCGAGGCCCATATCATGTCATCTCCAGGTATGGAAACACATCATCAGTTCGAGGGCGAGGTCCCTATAGTCAGCGGTGTAGGGTCGAGGTGCCCAGGGTCGAGGTGCCCCCGTTGTCAGTTGTAGTTCCGGGTCGAGGTGCCCAAGGTCGAGGTGCCACTACATCATCAGTTCGAGGGCGAGGTCCCTATAGTCGCGGTGTTGGGTCGAGGTGCCCAGGGTCGAGGTGCCCCCGTTGTCAGTTGTAGTTCCGGGATGAGGTGCCCAGGGTCAAGGTGCCCACTACATCATCAATTCAAGGGCGAGGTCCCTATAGTCAGCGGTGTTGGGTCGAGGTGCCAGGGTCGAGGTGCCCCCGTTGTCAGTTGTAGTTCCGATTCGAGGTGCCCAGGGTCGAGGTGCCCACACATCATCAGTTCGAGGGCGAGGTCCCTATAGTCAGCGGTGTTGTAGGGTCGAGGTGCCCAGGGTCGAGGTGCCCCCGTTGTCAGTTGTAGTTCCGGGTCGAGGTGCCCAGGGTCGAGGTGCCCACTACATCATCAGTTCGAGGGCGAGGTCCCTATAGTCAGCGGTGTTGGGTCGAGGTGCCCAGGGTCGAGGTGCCCCCGTTGTCAGTTGTAGTTCCGGGTCGAGGTGCCCAGGGTCGAGGTGCCCACTACATCATCAATTCAAGGGCGAGGTCCCTATAGTCAGCGGTGTTGGGTCGAGGTGCCCAGGGTCGAGGTGCCCCCGTTGTAAGTTGCAATCATTGGGACGCGTCCCAGGATCGAGGTGCGCTGCAGTATCAACTCAACTCGAGGCGGCAGCCGAGCCAGGTAAGTAAAAATGCATTGCATAACTTTGATAGGATTGTTCAAAGTCAAACACACTGCACAAGTCCCATCAAAGTGGGGGCGACTGTAGGCATTGCATTTTCGCATGTGAAACCCGATGATGAGTCTCAATTGGAGGCAATACCTTTTTAGCTAAGGATATTGCGGGAAACGGAGGTCGGAAGGGGAAATTCGGAAAAGTATGTCATCAAGTTCATTCCACAAGTTCATTGTCTTCGTTGGTGCTGCGTTCGTTACTTCGTCGAACCTCGTGCAGATTGCGGACGTTCGTGCCACGTTCTAATTGGTGTTCGAACGGTGTCGGTAATTCTGGTTTTGCTGCTAGCCTCACACCTCAGCCCATTTAGCCCCCCAAAGCCCATAAAACACATCACAAATAAATAAATAAATATTAATTAAAACATTAACTAATGAGATAATAATTAAATAATTAAATAATTAAATAAAATATTACCAAACTTAACTAAAATCATGCCTAACTTAGACAAATTAAATATATTATATACTAAAACTAAAAAAGATATACCTAATTAAAATCAATCCTAACCAATTAAAGCCAATCATATATTTGACTTCCTAATCTAATAAGATAATTACCAATCTAAAATATTTGTATTCCTAAACCAACACAAATTAAATATTACAACTTCCTAACTTAAAATATTTTGTCCCCCCTCAATCTTGTGTATACCTTTCTCATCTCTCCTAATTTGGAAGCAAATCTCTTCCTTGTGAGACAAGGTGAAGCCCTAGCCCTTCTTTATATAAACAACCCCAAACCTAGCCATCCCCCCTCTCCAATCTCTCTAGCTCATACACACAATTCACACAAGAATTATAGCAAGAAATACTAGACATCACAAGCATATCACTCTCTTGATCCTTACCCTCACACCACCGAAAATTACACCAAAACAACCCCTAACCACCACCGAAAATCACACAAAACACAGCAGCCTAAACCACACCAAAACAGTCCTTAAAATCCCTCAAAACAGTAACATAAAAGACACTTACCATCCTTGAAATAACCACACAAAACCACACCAAAAAGAACATCAAAACAGTCCACCCACAGTAAGCAGAAAACACAGAGGGAACGGCAGCAAAACCACAAGGAAACGGCAGCAAAACGGAGTCGGAACAGTAGCTTGAGTGGCCGAACAGCGAAGGAAGAGGCAAACCAGTGAACCAGAAAAGTTGCGGAGCTTTACCCCCTTTCGATCTTCGTGGAACGCAAGTCCGAGAGACAGCTTAAAAGGTTAGACCTGAGGGTATTTTTCACACTTATTCTTATTTAATTTCTGGTTATTTATTTTGATTACATTTTCTGTATTTGCGGCATTTGTTGTGTGTACGATGTGTGTTGTGGGTGTTGGATGAATGGAAGAGTGTCGCCTCTTGTGGTATATAGGATGGAAACCCAGACGTAAATTCCGTAGCCGAATCCGAATGGACGGTAGTGCGGTCGGTACTTGGGACACAACTCCACGTACCACTTGAGTAAACGGCACCTTCTCTTGTTTTGTGTTGTTTTGGTTTATTTAATTCTTGTTATTTAAATTCTGCATGTTGTTTATTCCTGTATGATACGATCGAGTGCATGGGCTTAGTAAGTGCGATGAAAGGTTCCCTAATTGGAGGGTTAAAAACCTTCACCACGATGCTATGCCGCACCGATGGATGTGTGTTCGGTTGAATGCGAAATACGTTCAATCGGACATACTTAGTTTGATATGGTTGTCTTTATCTTCGTATGCATGATTCAACCGAGCGCATGGGCTTAGTAAGTGCGATGTGAGATCCCCTATGGGGAGGGGCTAAAGCCCTTTACCACGAGGCTTTGCCGCGCCGGTTGATGTGTGTTCGGTTGGATACAAGATACGTTCAATCGGGCACACTATGTTTAATATTATTGCTTTCCATTCTATGTATGCATGATTCAGTCGAGCGCATGGGCTTAGTATGTTGGTCTAAAGGTCCTCTCTTTGAGAGATCAAGAGCCCCAAAATGCCACCTTTACGGCAGTACTTCGCGCGCCCCCCCCCCTTTATTTTGTCGTTTATGTATTGCATCCCATTTCATGCATCAGGTCTGTTCCCGTTCGAACGCGTTTACGAACGCAACTCGAACGCGCATGTATTTTGCCTTGTCATGCATCAGGTCTCACTTATGTTCGAACGCGTTCACGAACGCCATACGAACGTAAGCATTCTGTTTCATTTCCGTTCGAACGCGTTAACAAACGCTACACGAACGTGAGCATTCTGTTTCATTTCCGTTCGAACGCGTTTACGAACGCCCACGCACTTTCTTAGTTTCATAATGCATCAAGTCTGGTTTCGTTCGAACGCGTTCTCGGACGCTACACGAGCGCGAACCTTCTGTTTACCGTTCGAACGCGTTTACAAACGCTACACGAACGCGCACCCACTGAATCGTGTCATCTTCATTAGATTTCATGCATAGTTTTCCTAGTAGCTATCCCCACATGTATGAATACAACTATGTTAATGAATTACAATTCATATGCTTATGTCGTGATAACATTTGAGTATTATTTCTTGTGGTATATCGTATGGAAACTCAGACGTAAATTTCGTAGCCGATTCCGAATGGACGGTAGTGCGGTCTGTACTTGGGATACAATTCCACGTACCACTTGGAAAAGTGCCCATATGTATGCTTGTATGGTTAATATGTGTGCTTGTGTTTTCTTGAATGTAATATGCAATAAAGTTGTATGTTCGTTGCTATTTTGATATATGTTAAGCATGCGATTTTAGATATGAGATATATGTGAAATGTGTGCATAAGTTTTATTTCGCATATGAGAATTTAGAAGCATGATACTCTTGGAAATAAGTGTTACTTAAGCTTTGATTAAATTATTAAATAAATCCTTTCATTACAAGTGGCATAAGTAAGGGACCATTCTGAACCCAACGGTTTGAGGTCTTCCCTTGCGAGGGGTGAGTGCGGCCATAAAATCTTTGTCCCGGTTCACACCGGGTGGCGACTCCATATTATTTAGTATTTCCCAACTAGTGCCGCGAGCCTAGGAACGGCGTCGCCCAGGTCCTGTTGTCTACAACGGGTTTCTGATCTCACCTCGTAAAGATGTCAATCTTATTGAGGAACACGAACCGGCTACGTATGAAGAAATGATACAAGGTATCGACTCCCTATTATGGCAAAGTGCCATGATGTCCGAAATGGATTCCATGTATACCAACCAAGTTTGGACACTGGTTGTTGTACCGAAAGGCATTGTGCCTATTGGTACTATATGAGTCTTCAAGGAAGACAAACGTGGATGCCAACATACAAACGTACAAAGCTAGGCTTGTAGCGAAAATGTATCATTATCAACATTGTGTCAATTACGACGAAACCTTTTACTCGTTGCCATGATTAAATCCATTTGGATAATGCTTGCTAATGCTGCATGTTTCATTTATGAAATATGGCAGCTGAACGTCAAAATCGATTTTCTTAAACGGAAACCTTTTGGAGGATGTGTTTACAACATCCTGACGGTTTTGTCGTACCAAAACAAGAAAACAAGGTTTACAAGTTAATTCAATCCATTTATGGATTGAAGCAAGCATCACGTTCTTGGAACTGTAGTTTTGATGTAATCATAATGGTATATGATTTAATTCAAAATGAAATGATTCTTGTGTATATAAAGAGATTAGTGGGATCGCACTGACAATGATGTCCTAAATAATGATGATATATCATTTCTTGGAAATGATATTCCCATAATACAATCGGTGAAAGCTTGGCTTTCATGAAAAATTCTCCGTAGACTACTTGGGAGAGACAACCATTATTCTAGGAATAAAGATCTACTGGGATAGATCTAAAAGTTGTTGGCACTCTCTGAGAACTCGTACATTGAAATATATATACGCGACCTGGTGTCTCATATGCTTTCATCATATGGAGTCACAATCAGGGCAATCCAAGTGATAGTCACTGGATTGATGTTAAGAACATCCTTAAGTATCATATACGAACAAGGATGTTTTCTTAAGATATGGAGAAACAGAACTTGAAGTGACTGGGTTCACCGTTGCAAGTTTCCAAACCGATAATAACGACTGTAAGTCACAATAAGGGTACTATATAGTTTGAATTACGGAACAGTGAGCTGGAAATCTTCCAAGCAAGATATTATTGCCGAATAAACAACAAAAGCGGAATATTACTGCAGCTGAGGCAGCAATAGAAGCGATTTGGATCTATAATAATCCTAATCAGATTAGGTATAGTTCTGTTAGCGGCTGAGCTAGGCTACAGCACAGGCTAAAGAATTAATGGTCTCATCGATGATCCAAATATATACTTCAATCATTTCATCTGATTCGTCAGATCATACATCGTGGCGATGTGATGATCGAATAAATCGCATCAGATGATAACATTGCAAATCCGTTGACGAAATCAGTTTCTCAGCAGAAGTTTGAGCGCCCGTACATAGTTCAAGTGTAGGACACTTGAGTGATTGGTTATAGGCCAAGTGGGAGATTGTTGGACAATTATGACCCATAGCATCACTATTTGTACAGAACATGGTGTTGTTCTACAAATTAACTATGTTACAAAGGAAATTGCTCTTTTATTATTTGTAATTGGATTACCGGGATATATAAATGATAAAAGTCCATATGATTAGTTCTGGATTAATAAGATATGAGACAGTATTAATCCACTAAGGTTTAATCATTAAAATATCCCTAGTCGTAGTATTATCGAGATTGGACATCGATAATGCAGAATAGACTAGTATTGCACTTGTGCACGTTGTGGGAGCATAACGACATAATTCTCATATATTTAAGTATTGGATACTTATGCAAGTGTGATAGGAGGTTGTGTTTACCCATGGTACGGAAACAGCTTCGCTCTGGATAGACCCCTCAGAATTCCATTGGTAGTATGACTATGTGTCTATGGAAGTCCGAATCAGGGTAGGTGTATTTGGTCTTAACTTGAGACTTACATCGCTAATACTTGCGACAATCAATATACTTTGGTTTTGGTCATCCGGGGCTTTAACAGGTTCCGTGTACGCATCTTCTGGGTATATTGAGAATCGTAGTGTATTGGGTGTGATGTCAAGATGGAAGTATCACTTCAGTCATATGGAGATGATGGTCACGTAAGATAAGGAACTGGTACTCTTATATGATGTAGCTATCGGGATAATATGACTAGGTCATGTTTATCCGATTATAGAGACTAGTTACCAGAGATCCGATATATGCTTCGTACAGGGTAGACACAATTCCAGCCTCAGGCCTAGAATGTGACATCTGATACTGGATCGCAATACGCAATACTATGTATACTACGCCTGATACAGATTATATATTCCTTTAAGAATATTTCTGAAGAATTGGGTAGGCACGGTGCTTTGCTAGAAGCCAACCATGTCTTGTAAATCGGTAAAAACGTAGTACTAGGTACGTACGTGTTCGGATAGTCCGACGACCGGATTCACTGCCAACATATCAAGGGATCTCATGGGTCGCTTCCCGAAGATTCACCGATGACGTATGACTCGGACATAATTAATCTGGGATTAATTATAAGAGAGAAAATTTATCTAGGATTAATAATTACAGAGATATTTTATCTGGGATAAAATACTATTTGAAGAGAGAGAACGATTAATTTGGAATTAATCGATAAAATTATATATTCGATATATTAAACGAAATTAGATTTCGACGCGGAATTAAAATTAGATTTTAATTCGGGTGAACGAGTTAATTTAGAATTAATTCACTAGCGATATGAATAGTAATTTTCCTAGGCATAATTATTTAATTAAATTTGATTTAATTACATCGCAACGGAAAATTCGTTAATTCGAAATTAGCGAACCCGAGCCCAGGATGTGTTGCGGGCCCACTCGGATTTTGAATCAAGTGGGGCCCACATGTCACATCACCTAGTCAACTTTATCAACTTTATGTTGATAGAAGTATATGGGATTTGATGGTTGCTTGTTTCTTACACAAGCATTATTAAAGTTTGATGTGATAATGACTTGTACCAATTTTTTGAAAATTGGAAAATGGTAAATGGTATTTGGTTTTGGAAATCAAATTAGACAATACAGTTCTCTCTCTTTCTTTTTTCTCACCATGGCCGAATGGCCTTCTTCCTTTTCTCTCAGTTTGGGCATGAACTTAGGGTTCATTCTCTTTGATTTTTTATTCAAAAATCATGAATGCTAGCACATCCAAGGAGTCATTCAAAGGTGATAGGGAAACCAATCCTTGAGCTTGGAATCAACACTCAAAGCTTGGAGCTTGAAGATCAACACAAGGAGCACAGCAAAGGGCTTGGCCGAAACTCAAGGAGGAAAATTTTTGTTGTCTACACATCCACTTAGCCAATCAAAGTGAGTATTTCCGCTACTTTACTTTGATGTATTCCCATGTTTCATTTCTTAATTTGATCTTGGTTTGACCTAGAAAACCCAACAATAAGATCCCATTTTCAAAAACCACGGCCTCCAGAGAAAAACCATTCGGCTCCCCATTAATAGACACAGATAACACAGTAGAGGTCATACACTCCTGAATCCAGCCCACCATCCTCTCAGGAAAACCAAAAGTCCGCAAAACCTCAACCATAAAATCCTAACAGACAGTATCATAAGCTTTCATCAAATCAATCTTAAGAGCACATCTAGGGGATCCACCACTCCGATGGTAATTCCTCACCAGTTCCTTGCACAACAAAATGTTATCGCAAATACGCTGCCCCGTAACAAAAGCATATTGATTAGAGCTGACCACTGAAGGAAGGACAATCTTAATCCGATTCGCAATAAGCTTGGCAATACACTTATAAATAGTGTTACAGCAGGAAATAAGGCGAAAGTCATTAACCTGAGAAGGGTTAGGGATTTTCGGAATCAAAGCAATAGTTGTGGCATTAACATGATTCAAGGGACGTCCTGAACAAAAGAAAGCATGAATAGCACAAAGAACATCATCCCCCACAATACTCCAAGTCTTCTTAAAGAAACCCGAATAAACCCGTCTGGGCCAGGAGCCTTATTGTCCTTCAGAGAAAATAAGACAAACTTAATCTCCTCATAAGAAACCTCCCGGGAAGAGTCTCCCTCTGCTCAGCAGACACATGCTTAGTAACAGCGGAATGGAGAACATCCCTATCAATATCCTGCTAAAAAGGTGGGGCCCCAAAAGAGTCTCAAAAAAAGATACAATCTCCTCCCTAACCAAAACATCATCCTCCACACGAGTCTCATCCTTCTTAGCAACAGAAGTTATCTTACTATGAACATCAATATCCCAAAACCCTACCCGAAAGATTAGAGAATTTCTCAACATTAAACTTCTTCAAAGCCATCTTAACACTCTTCAACTTACTACACAAACGGAACATCGTAGTACCACGAACATCAATATCCCAAGCCCTAGTCACAATAGAGAGGAAATCAGGATGATCAGCCCAAAAATCAAAGAGTTTGAAAGGAATTTTCCTCTTTGGGAGCTCAAAATGCTTAACAACCATAGGAGAATGATCTGAAATCCGAGGGGGAAGAAACCAAGCAACCGAACCCGGGAAGAGACACTCCCAAGAAGGGTTAGTGATAACATGATCAAGCTTACGCCAGATAGGAGAGTGAACTTGCTTATTAAACCACGTAAAATGACAACCAGAAAACTGAAGATCATCCAAACCAGCCTGACCCCAACAGCAACTCAAATCATCTTTCCAAGACGGCCACGATAAAGAACCACCACTATGCTCAACCGATGTGCGGATGGCATTGAAATTCCCTAATAACTAACCACGGAGAATCATCAAAGTCACTACCATAAGTAATTAGGTCATCCTATAGCTCCCAACGCTTCTCATAGTCAAACTCACCATAAACCACAGAAACAACACAGCTCCAAAACCCAGAAACATGAGACACATGACAATGTATAGCTTGAGATGAAGAACGAATAATGTTCACGTCAATGTCACAGAGATTCCAACAAACCCAAATACGGCCAAACGGAAGCACATTAGAATGGAAAAAGAACTTCCATGAAGGATTTATTACTCGAGAAACACTCATAAAATTAATATCCTTTACCTTGGTTTCAACTAAACCACATAGAAAAAGCTTCTCATCATGAAAAAACCTTCTAACTTCAGCTTGCTTCATAGGATCATTGAGACCCCGAATATTCCAACAACCAAAAAGCAGAAAAAACATATAGGAAAGAAGAACCCACCCAATCTGATTAACGTCGTCTACCCCCTTTCGGGGATTATCGTTTCTGACTCCACTTACCTCCCGAACCATCTTAGATTTGTTACCATAAACCAATTTCCTTAACTCCAAATAATCTATAGCCTTTAACAGTCAAACTATTATCATTGGGAAGAGGCGAATCATAAACCCAAAAGGTGGAATCTCAGCTAAAGCAGCCTCAGGAAGATCCTTGCCATGCAGTGATGTAATAGGAGAACATTCACCCTCCTCCCTCTTACCCACGGCCTCCACAACAACTCCCTTAGACGTATCAACTAGCACAGAAGAAACTACCAGAGCCGGTTCCAAACTCTTAGTAGAGCACTCACCAAAAAAAAAACATGTCAGCGGTATCACCCAGAATCACATCGCGAATCGAACTAACGGGAGCAGTCAAAGTCGCTCTCTTACCTCTCTTCTTCTTAAAGACCGAAATCCAAGCACCCTTCTTAACCTTTGACCGGTGCTTACACACGCGTATAACGTAAGCACACGTATCGTTAAAGTAGTATAAAAAAATATCGATCCCACGAGGACTTAATACCTAATCTATTAATTTTATGAGGTCAAATGATTACTAGTATCTAACAAGTTGATTGATTGATTTGAAATGGTGATGATTCAAAATTTAAAAACAAGTAAATAAAATTGCACAAAAGTAGGTTTAAGAAAATTCAATATTAGGAAACTATCTAGGGTTGTGAATCTTTCTAATATCTTTTAAAAGATGAAACGGTTATTTCATGTTTGTGTAATAAATCGGTTTATTAACCTGGAACACTAAATTATTCGAAAGCATATGTCGATGGTCAGACGCAAATACCCAGTTTAACCCAATTGAACCATATGTCTATGTCAACCAAATTATCTGGATTCATTAAGTTTAAGTTTCAATTATGGCTACCCCCGCCCGACAGGTATATGTCTATCCTGTAAGGAAATCTATTAAAGGGTTATCTATCCTCAAAGAAGGTCGTGGGCTATTAAGTCTAAGGCTGAAACCTAAAATTCTTTTGTCAAGTTTATTTTAGATTTACCAGATAATCTTATTAGTGGCAAATTAACAAGACGCATTAAGTTAAGACTTAATAAGTAAACCTTTAAATTACCCAAACTATAAAATAACCCCTTATAAACCGGTGATATTAGAATTCATCACAACCCCAGATAACTGCCTTAGTTACGACACATATTTACGGGTAGTAAAAACTTAAATAAAATAAAAGACATAAAGTAAAATACTGAAAATTAAATGCTAAAAAGTAAATGCTGAAAGTAAATTACTGAAAAGTAAATGCTGAAAGTAAATTGCTGTAAGTAAATTGCTGAAAAGTAAATGCTGAAAGTAAATTGCTGAAAAGTCAATAAAGTAAAAGTACAATAAAAGAAAATGCCGAGGTAAGAGGATCCACTTTTATTACTTCTATTTTAGATATCTCCCTTAATATAATATATTAACTTTGCACGATAATGACCAACCAGCCATATAGGTGGTATCTAGATTAAGTCCAAATAATAATTAATTACCAACCGACCAATCATGCGGTATCCAGTTTAGTTAGGTTAAAACCAATTTAAATAATTACCACCGACCAATATGGCGGTATCCTCGTTAAGTCAGGTTTAACTAGTTTATATATTATAATTAAGGGAGATTAATCTAAATATTAGTAAAAAAAGTTGTACTTTTACCCCGGTAAAAGGGAGTTACCTCCTCATTACTGAAAAGTAAAAACTGAAAATTAAAGAAAGAAAAGTATTGTGCGTAAAAGTAAATTGTGAAAAGTAAAAATTAAAAGTAAAGAAAAGAAAGTGCGAAAGCGGAAATTAATTACTGAAAGCTGTAAATAAACAAAAAGATACAATCTTCTTAGTATTCTTAAGGAATTCTTTAGAAGAAAGTATGAATTTACAAATGAAATGGCTTGATATTTATAGGAAAAATTTTGCCTCCATCAAATCATCCACCAAATCCATTATTAATTTCTCCACTAATTGCTCCACTAATTGCTCCACCAAATCCATTATTAATTGCTCCACTAATTTCTTGTCATGTTTGATGATGATTTGATAATTTTTATTATTTATTTATTAATTTATTTTTTTGCTTTGAAAATGACTTTAATAATTACACACAATGCACTTCTTGATGGTTCATCAATTTCGGGCATGAAATATTCAGAATTCGAAATTATTTTG
The DNA here is from genome assembly GCA_019454045.1 of Zanthoxylum bungeanum. Classification (NCBI taxonomy): domain Eukaryota; kingdom Viridiplantae; phylum Streptophyta; class Magnoliopsida; order Sapindales; family Rutaceae; genus Zanthoxylum; species Zanthoxylum bungeanum. The sequence goes on along the minus strand of SKCR01008817.1, from coordinate 133,091 downwards.
TCTTTCAAAGTTGTAGATCTTTGAGTCTTCGTTAATAAGGAACTTGAATCAGCTCAATCTAATATCGGAGTAAAAAGTTATGCCCAAATATGATAGATACGCAAAACTAGAATTTCCCAAACTGCACTTCGTTAAAAACGCCCTTTCAAGTTTCCAATCTCCAAAATTAATATGTCAAGTCCAATTTTTGCCCTTATTTGACCCACATTTCTTCCTAATGATTTCATTGTGTCCCAATATTATTTTATCTGCAAAATAAACTAAAAACACATCAAAATGTTCATCAAACCCGAGAAACTAAACAAAATATTAAGTATAATAAGCGGTAAATATTGATATATTTTCCGCTCATCAACCTTAACAGCCTCAATCGTAACAGCTGTACCCGTAGCAGGAGTGGAGGACTTAGGAACCCATGACTGAAAAGGCTTGCTATCCTCCTTACTAGGAGCCTTCCTAGGGCAAGAATTCAAAGAATGACCAAAAACCTCACAAATAGTACACTTCGCAGAAACCCACTCAAATTCAGCCCTTACTTGTAACCAAATACCATTAGGACACTGGAAATCAATATCCTCGACAATGGGTTTCGAGCATCAATTTCAACACATACTCTAGCAAAACTGAGTCATTTCCTAGAAAGGGTAATATGGTCAGCATTGAGAGGTCTACCAACCGCACTGGTCACACAACTAAGTCCATTCGCAGTCCATAACTCAAAAGGCAGATTAAAAAGTCTAACCCACACCGGAAGTTTAATGAGGTCCTCCTTAGTCAAAGGTAATCCCGGTTGCTAAAGCTTGCGAACCAACGGCCTATTAGCAATATGCCACGGGGCTTTATCCAAAATCGCACAGGCTTCTTGAAAAATGTCAAATTTAAACAAGAAGAACCCATTGTCAGAGGGTCAGAACCTCCCACAAGCCAAGCCTCCCCCAAATCTTATGAGTCATTTAGTTTACAAATTGAAACGGTAGCCTTTTACCCATAAAATACCCCACTAATGTGCTACGTCATAAATATTTCCTTCTTCAGCAGCAACCTCTAAATGAGGGCATACATTAACCCGACCATCAATAACATTCGGTTCAATAATGTAAGGTAGTAGAAATAGACGTCGGATCGAGAATATCTACTACGTTAGAACTATTCAACGCTATAGCATATCTCAAAGAACCTACAGCTCTTATGCCCCCAAACCTCTGGTGTGTTGACACTTGAGCACCCAAACATTTGGCATCATCAATAGTAATAATAGAAGAATCAACAGTGGCAGTGAGAGCACTCAGACTCACTACATTAGGATTAACCTTACAATCATTAACAGACACAGTCACAGTCTTAGGGCCACTAGTAAATGTACTCACACACACGCTATCATTAGTCACTGCAATAGGAACAGCAGCACTAACTATCGCGACAACACCATTCCCCCATGAATTAGTCCCTGAAATAGAACACTGCCTCACGGCAAGATTACATACCAACTCCTCACCAGAAGGGTGTTCAACAGTGACAATAACATGCTTTAATACAGCCTCAACACCACCAGTAACATGACTCACAAACACGGTGTCACCAGTCACTACAACAAGAGAGTCATCTATTACCGTAGCCAAAATAGCCCCCCCAAAACCAGTCGTTGAAACAACATCAAGTCCCACAGCAACACAAGACTCGGCCTCAACAGCCTCAACAAAACCCACCGACTTCTTACCAGCATGGCGTTCAGCAGCATCACAACCCAGCACAAACCCTGCCTCATAACCAACAACAAAACCTTCACCACAAAAAACATTAATAACACCAGAAACAGGCCACTCCCTAGGCACTAACTCCTCTCCCACATACCTCACATTCCCGAAAACCTTCAAAGTTACCTGTCCCGCAGCGTCAATGAAAATAGGGGCAACAACTGGAATCGGCAGGGAGGCCGGACCGGAAGCAGAGAGACCGGGCAAAAGGGGAGTGGGACAGCAGACCAAACCAACAGATGAAGATCAAAAGTACTCTACGGGAAGAAATTGCAAACTCATCGCACCGCCGGACGAACCCAAAGAGTTCATCGGACCCGATGAAGAGCAAGAAAGACTCGAAACAGGGTCCAACATAGGAGAAACAGCAACAGGCACAAGGGTAACAGAAGGCTGGCCAGAATAGATCGAACGGCCGGATGACCCAAAGCAGGGCGACGCGTCCACAGATCCAGCAAACCAGAAACATGCATCGGTGAAAGAAGAAAAAATGGGTCAGGTGAGGGGCAATGGGAAAACGAGGGTGAAAGAAAAAAATGAGTACCGAGAGAATGAGTAAAGCGGTTTACGATTAGGAAGAAAAGGAAAAAACAATTAAGGGGTAAAAAGATAAAGGCCACGACGATCAGATGAGGGAGTCGCTGAGGAGGAATGGGAGTTGAGAGCATTTTCAAAAGAAATAAAAACCATATGTGTCACAGTTAGTAAAATTATTTGACAGCTAGTGTGCCTTTTGTATTTAGTATTTATCTTTCGTAAAGGATGATTCCTTAGTCGAAAGAGAAATTGATTAGAATGTCTAATCAATCTTATGCATTATAGGATGATGGTATAATGAATATTATATTATGTAAGATTAAAGATATCAATTTAATTGTAACTGTTACGAGTTATTTTGATATCGCATCAGTTATGAAGAATCGTGGACATGTCGATATGAGATGTGCGTCTTGAAAACTTACGGTATATTCTATGTTTCCTAAGCACAACTCGGATAGCCTACGACGGAGGGATTATTAAACTTATGTGATGACCTCGACTTGTATAGTTCAGAAAGGTCGTTTGTGTTCTTCACGAATTTGGAGGTGGCCGAATTGCGTACATATTAGCTAAGCTTATATGACAAACGTGTCTGAACTTGGAGAGTCCTGATATGAAGTGTACTCGTTGAGCACTTGGGTAGCCGATTAATTTTTGATAAAAGATAATATTCGATATTATAATTATCAACTAAGATAATCAAGTGTAATTGGATAACATTGATTATTTACTTTGACCTAATTGGATTAATTCAATAATTACACAAGGGCTTAATTATAAAATCATAGTTATCTCTACCATTTGAGGATATTATGGTAATTGTAAGTATGTAATAATAGGTGGTTTTGGATTGATTTAATTGGATTAAATCAATGTGGCAAACATTTAACTAATCCATTTCCTAATCCTTGGCTTGATTTCATTGGATTAAATCTAAGTGGGAGACAATGGAGATTAGTCACACCTAATTATACATATTTAGAAAAATTAGATTAAGCCCACTTAAAAGTTGTAATCAACTTTTATTAATTAAAAATTTCCTAAGTTTGCTATAAATAGCAAGCTTTATGAAGGTTTTAATTACAAGTTCAAATACAAGCATAAGCAAATTCTTGATAGATTACCCTAAGTTAGAGAAGTGTTTAGAGAAGCTTGTGAGGTCTCTACTACATTTCATCTAGGAGAAATCAAAATTGGATCTTGAAGTGAAGCTTGGAAGCATTGGAAAAAAGATTGGATCTTGAAGTCGAGCTTGCACACCTTGGAGGTTCTCCAACAATTTCAACAAATGAGAAGTAGATTGGATCTTGCATCAAGCTTACTAGGTAATGTTTGATCTTATCCAAAGCTATGTTTATTTGTGTATTAGATGCATGATCACATAGCTTAATGTTGAATAAGGATAATCAATTGTGTTAGGATACTTTAGAAGTATAAACACAACATGCTTGTAATTAGGTCAAAGATGTTCATGTTGCACATGGAACAATTAATTAGAGTTTGGAACTCTAGATTAAAGCTTAGAGCTATGGCTACCATTCTAGATTCATTTGACCCCCTTTAGGTGGACTAGAATTGTTCATGAGACATTTCTAATTGAGACTCTAAAACGGTTTGTGTATTGGATTCAAAATTTACGCAAGTGTGTATTTAGAATAAATTTATGTTTTTGGAAAAATATTTGTTATTTGAAAAACTAGATTTTTATTCTATAACTTATGTTATAGATGGTTTTGAAATTAAAATTATTTTTGGGTGTTTTTGAAGTGTTTAGGGAAGACCGGAAGTAATTGATCAGCTCTCTGGAAATTGCTCATTCATCCAATTAGAGATAAAGCACTGATACTTTGAAATGAAATTAAAAAAGAATATATATATATATATATATATATATTGTAAACTGGCGCGCATCAATTTGTTTTTGCTTCGTTCGGGAGCTTCCGGACTCCGTTTTAGTCCCGGTTTTTTCCTAAACTCGTAATGGAATATAGTATTCGATTAAATAATTTAAAATTATACTCATACTTGATATCCATAGGTTAGACCCATTTCCGCTTCTTGGGGCACCGATCCGACCATTGGGGCATAAATTCCCCAACATAATGGTATCAGTAGCAAAGGCTTAACCACACAACACATATTTTGAATCTATGCCATAAAAATTTTAATTTAATTATGCATAAGACATATTAGATATGTATTGCATGTTTTAAATTAAAACTTTGACCTGATTAAGTTAACGACTTGATTGTCATAAATCTCTCGTGATTAGGTGATTACTTTTAAGTAATAGTATTAATAATGTTGGAGCATTATTGGATGGTCCGTCTTGTCAATACGGAGATGAATGAGTTCTTACTACTTATATCCAATATCTTCATTAGTGTGAGGGTATAAGTGCTCGGAACTTAGATCGCTCCGGTAAAACATTAGATGTAGCGTGATGAGTTAACGTAGTCATCCAATATCGTCATTAGTGTGAGGGTGTACATACGAAGCTCATTAGTGCACATTGAAAGGATACACCTAGAACACGTCTTAATCCAATATCGTCATTAGTGTGAGGATAAGAAACGGTTCAGGACCAAACTAGGAGTCACATGAAGTGATTGACCTTGAAGGTCTACCTAATGAGTTTACAAATGCCAATATCGTCATTAGTGTGAGGCTGAAGTAAATGTCATGGGATCCACTTCCCGCTATGAAATTTTGATAACCAAATTTATATTTTTCCGTTAAAGGAGATTACTCAATTACGTAAAGTAGTGGGATAGCACTAATAGATTTAAAATTCCATAATCAATTAGTGTTATCACTTTTGAAATGAAAATGTTCTGCTACTACTCAAAGATGTTGTCTTGTAGATGGCTGCCACTAATCTATTGATGAAAACTTTTGGATTCCAATAAGCTAAAAAGAGCCGAGAACTATTTCGAATGGCAAATGAACATGCGCCTTGTCTTGGAGTATGAAAAGTTGACTTATGTGACGATCAATCCACTGTCTGTTGATATTGATCCTGACTCCACTCCAGAAGAGCGAGAAACTTTTGATAGATGGAAGGATGATAACCTGAAGGTGAAATCCTACATCTTGGGATCGATGGTTCTAGATTTGCTGAGATAGTACATTGAAGTACTGGATGCTTGGAGCATCATGCGAACACTCAATGAGTTTTTCCAGGCGAATTAAGAGGTGGAACTTTATCGAAGGTCTAAGGAATTGTTCCGTGCTGAACTTAAGGAGAGATGAGCTGTCAGCACTCATGTTTTGAACATGATCGACCAGATTCGATATCTGGAATGATAGGGCATTGCGTTTGATGAACGGTTGGGCCGTTATTTGATTCGGTCTTCTTTGTCTGGTTCTTATGTTGGCTTTATATTGAATTTCCATATGCATTCGTGCAAGCCACATACGAAGAACTTCATAACATACTATGCACGGCGGAGCAAGATTTGAAGAAAGGCAACCCCACACTATATCTCCATGGTGGAGCTGGCTCTTCAAAGACTTCTGGGAAGTCAAAGAAAATCAAGATGGGGAAGAAGAAGATATCAAAGAAATACTCCAAGAAGCGCAAAGGCGCAAAACCGAAAGTAGCTCGTGGTCAATATCTACAATGAAAGAAGTCTGGACACTGGAAGAAGGATTGTCTAGAGCTTAAAGCAGGACCCTCATGTACGCTTTGTATTTTTCCAATTATTGACATCTCATTAGCCTTAGATGAAATAGTGGATGGGTGTTAGACACTGGCAATCCCACTCATATTTGTAATTCCCTGCAGGAAATGAGGGTTAAAATAAGGCTGAATAAAGGGGAGATCCAACTTAGAGTTGGCAATGGTGAGACATTGGATGTCAATGCCATAAAAAACTGTTGTTCTAGATCTACCAAATGGATGTAAATTAGATTTGCATGACTGTTATTATGTTCCCTCACTTATCAGAAAAATAATTTCGCTGCCAATATTAGATAAAGAGGAATATAAAATAAATATTAATGATGAAATTTTATGTTTGTATGATAAAGATAATTTATTGAAATGTGAATGTTCTTTATCAAATGGTCACTATGTTTTGGAAACATGTAGAGATGTTCTTAATATATAGAAAAATATAAATAGGAAGTCTGAACTAAATAATACTGAATTATGGCATATGAGATTGGGCCACATAGGTGTTAGACGTCTATCCAAATTGATAAAGGATGGTTTGATTAAAAATCTTACCTTAGATCCTTACCTGATTTGTGAGTCATGTATCTAAGGAAAGATGACAAAGGCCCCATTTCAAGGTGTTGGACACCATGCTGGAGATTTACTGGAACTAATACACAGTGATGTGTGTGGTCTATTAAATCATGCCGCTCATGATGGTTCCACATACTTTATGACTTTCACAGATGACAATTCTAAATATGGATATGTCGATCTGATGAAACATAAGTCGGAAACATTTGACAAGTTCAAAATATTCTGAAATGAAGTAGAAAAACAAACCAGTAAATTCATCAAGTGTCTTAGATCAAATCGAGGCGGTGAATACATGAGTGAAGAATTCAGAAATTATTTAAGAGAGAATGGAATTCTCGCCCAATATAGCCCACCAGGAACACTTAAACACAATGGAGTGTTTGAGCGTCGAAATCGTACTTTATTGGATATGGTGCGATCCATGATGAGCTATACAGATCTTCCTTAGTACCTTTAGGGTTACGCTTTACAAACTGTTGTCTACATACTTAATAGGGTTACATCGAAAGTTGTTTCTACGACCCCCTATCAGATATGGTTCGGTAGAAATCTAAGTCTTAAGCACTTAAAGATTTGGGGTTGTCCTGCATACGTTAGAATTGCGCAGCGGGATAAACTAGCACCCAGGGGGTATAAATATAGGTTCGTTGGATATCCTGATAATTCCATGGGATATCAATTCTACGATTCCGAACAACGAAATGTATTTGTTGTTCGCTTTGCAACTTTTCTTGAAAAGTAATTTTTGAGAGAAATTGGGAATTATAGAGAGATTAAACTTGATGATTTTGATCCCAACATTAAGGAACCTGAGATGGAACCAGAGATCCAACTAGGTGAAGGATCTACAACATAGGTTCTACGTAAGTCGAATAGAATATCAAGGCCTCCTGAAAGATTATTTTTATCATCTGATGTAAGCCTTGATGTTCTCCTCTTTAAGGAAACAGATCCGACTACGTATAAGGAAGCGATATTGGATATCAATTCGGGAAAATGGCAAAAAGCCATGAAATCCGAAATGGATTAAATGCATGCCAATCAAGTCTGGGACTTAGTTGAACTTCCTGAAAGAGTTAAACTTATTGGTTGTAAATGGGTTTACAAAAGGAAGCGAGGGCCCGATGGAAAGGTGGAAACCTGTAAGGCCCGACTGGCAGCGAAATGTTACACTCAACGTCCTGGGATTGACTATGAGGAAACTTTTTCACCAGTAGCCATGCTAAAATCCATTAAGATTCTTTTAGCCATTGCTACATATCACGACTATGAGATATGGTATATGGATGTGAAAACCGCTTTCCTAAATAGATTCCTCAATGAGGATATCTATATGGAACAACCAGAGGGTTTCGTATCCAGTGAGACTTCAAACTTGGTTTGTAAGCTCCAAAAGTCTATTTATGGACTTAAACAGGCATCCCGAAGCTGGAATCGTCATTTTCTTAGTCTTGTATCCAGTGAGACTTCAAATTAGATTATCTGGATTCATCAAAAATGAGGAAGAACCATGTGTTTATAAGAAAGTTAGTGAGAGCATGATAGTTTTCTTAGTCTTGTATGTAGACAACATCTTTATCATAGGAAATGATATAGGGATGATGCAAAGTGTGAAAGCCTACCTTTGCAAGAACTTCTCCATGAAAGATATGGGTGAAGCTTCTTATATACTAGGTATAAGGCTCTACCGAGATAGAGTTAGGAAGCTTATAGGGTTGTCACAATCGACGTATATAGACAAAATGTTAGAAAGGTACAGTTTACCAACTACAGGGCAGCAAATGTACCTTTCCGTTACGGCATACATCTTTCGAAGAAAATGGCACCTCAAACTGAGGAAGAGAGAGTTAGAATGTCTAACTTTCATATGCTTCTTGTATTGGAAGCATAATGTATGCTATGTTATGTACTAGACCTGACATCAGTTTTTACGCCAGTGTGACCAACCGATATCAATCTGATCCATGTAATGATCATTGGACAGCAGTGAAACATATCCTAAAATATCTTAAAGGCACCATGGATAAGTTTCTGATATATGGAGAAGATGAGCTACAAGTTAAGGGTTATACAGACTCCGACTTCCAGGGAGATCCAGATGATAGAAAATCTACATCAGGATATATATTTACTCTTAACGGTGGTGCGATTAGTTGGCATTGTTCAAAGCAAGGCTCAACAGCTGATTCCACCACTGAGGCGGAATTTATAACGGCTTTAGAAGCTGCTAAAGAAGCTATTTGGATTAGAAATTTAATCACATAACTTGGCATTATGCCTAGTATTACGGATTCGATCCCATTGTACTGTGATAATAACGGAGCCATCGCGCAGGCTAAGGAGCCGAGGGCGCATTCCAAGTCTAAACACGTGGAAAGGAAATACCGCATAATTAGAGAGATAATTGAACGAAAAAACATAGTGGTCTTGAAGGTTCAAGGACAAGACAACATAGCAGACCCGCTTACAAAGGCCTTACCCCTTACCTAATTATACGATAAACATGTGGAGGAGATGGGACTATGGTACCATCCAGATTGACACTAAGTAAGTGGAGTTTGATGGAGTTGGTGCTTGGAGTGCTAATCTGATTTCTATATTTTATTATTTATTAATAAAATAACTACATTTTTCATTTCATACCTTATTAATGGTATTGTCATTATGCATGTTAAATTGATGTATAGATATGCTAAGAATGACATCGACCTTAGAATAGTTTTGACACTAGGTGTAAACTATTCTTAAAGTAAATATTCCTATTTGTTGGTTTTGGAATACGGTCGAATTCCTATAACCTAGAAGACTAACATGTCGTATATTGGAATTGGAGTTCCAATGGTTTAACGCGATGCACCATGAGTTTTGGAAACTCGTATAGACATTTGGTTATTCATTGGAGGCGAATACTGAATGACTCACAAGTGATTCCTAATAGTTGGAAGTACACACCACCGTCAATAGGAATCTCCTCGAGTCGAGTAGCATATGTAATCCTTTGACTATAGGATACATTGATTTTTTGTGAGATCCTCCACACTTAGATGCCATGTATGTCAGAAACCTTTCATGGTCTGGCCTTTAGATGTTCGTTGGGTATGGACATGCACTCAGTAATCAAGTGCGAAGCAAGATAAAATTTTTCAGCCCATATGTGTACCATAAGGGGTTTATGTATCCATGTGAATAAATTCACGATTCTTAAATCTTTGGCCAAAGGCGATCACCTAGGGTGGATCGCATCAGTTATGAAGAATCGTGGACATGTCGACATGAGATGTGCGTCTTGAAAACTTGATGGTATATTCTATGTTTCCTAGCACAACTCGGATAGCCTACGACGGAGGGATTATTAAACATATGTGATGACCTCGACTTGTATAGTTCAGAAAGGTCGTTCGTGTTCTTCGCGAATTCGGAGGTGGCCGAATTGCGTACATATTAGCTAGCCTTATATAACGAACTTGTCTGAACTTGGAGAGTCCTAATATGAAGTGTACCCGTTGAGCACTTGGGTAGCCGATTAATTTTTGATAAAAGATAATATTCGATATTTTAATTATGAACTAAGATAATCAAGTGTTATTGGATAACATTGATTATTTACTTTGACCTAATTGGATTAATGGATTAATTCAATAATTACACAAGGGCTTAATTGTAAAATCATAATTATCTCTACCATTTGAGGATATTATGGTAATTGTAAGTATGTAACAATGGGTGGTTTTGGCTTGATTTAATTGGATTAAATCAAGGTGGCAAACATTTAACTAATCTATTTCCTAATCATTGGCTTGATTTAATTGGATTAAATCTAAGTGGGAGACAATGGAGATTAGTCACACCTAATTATACATATTTAGACAAATTAGATTAAGCCCACTTAAAAGTTGATTACAACTTTTATTAATTAAAAATTGCCTAAGTTTTGCTATAAATAGCAAGCTTTATGAAGGTTTTAATTACAAGTTCAAATACAAGCATAAGCAAATTCTTGATAGATTAGCCTAAGTTAGAGAAGTGTTTAGAGAAGCTTTTGAGGTCTCTACAACATTTCATCTAGGAGAAATCAAGATTGGATCTTGAAGTGAAGCTTGGAAGCATTGGAAAAAGATTGGATTTTGAAGTCGAGCTTGCACACCTTGGAGGTTCTCCAATAATTTCAACAAAGGAGAAGTAGATTGGATCTTACATCAAGCTTACTAGGTAATGTTTGATCTTCTTCTAAGCTATGTTTATTTGTGTATTAGATGCATGATCACATAGCTTAATGTTGAATAAGGTTAATCAATTGTGTTATGATACTTTAGAAGTATAAACACAACATGCTTGTAATTAGGTCAAAGATGTTCATGTTGGAAACGGAACAATTAATTAGAGTTTGGAACTCTAGATTAAAGCTTAGAGCTATCACTACCATTCTAGATTCATTTGACCACCTTTAGGTGGACTAGAATTGTTCATGAGACATTTTTAATTGGGATTCTAAAATGGTTTGTGTATTGGATTTAAAATTTACGCAAGTGTGTATTTAGAATAAATTTATGTTTTTGGAAAAATATTTGATATTTTGAAAAAATATATTTTCATTCTATAACTTGTGTTTATGATGGTTTTGAAATTAAAAATTATTTTTAGGTGTTTTTGAAGTGTTTAGGGAAGACCAGAAGCAACTAAGGTAATAGACCCTAATTGCTCAACTCTCTGGAAATTTTCTAGAGAGCTAAAGCACTGATACTTTGAAATGAAATTTAAAAAAAAAATTACAAACTGGCGATATAGTGCACGTTCACTTTAGCGCGCACTGCGCGCGGCAATTTTGTTTTGCTTCGTTCGAGAGCTTCCGCACTTCGTTTCAGTCCCGGTTTTTTTCCTAAACACTCGTAATGGAATATAGTATTTTATTAAATAATTTAAAATTATACCCATACTTGATATCTATGGGTTAGACCCATTTCCGCTGCCCGGGGCACCGATCCAACCCTAGGGGTTCCATAACTGCCCTAACAACAAACTCAATTTGTTATAGCGGACCTACTTCCGGTTGCCTACCTCTTGAGTGTTAGGTGAGCTCTTGAGGGCCATGAGTATATGATACACATTTAGATATGTATATTATACCGTGGATTGGCACTAGCGCAAGTGGGAGAAATTGTTAGAGTTGGTGCTCGGAGTGCCAATCCGGTTCGTATTTACGTCCGATTCATGAATACGACCAATTCCTTTTTCCATAATATTACTTACTTAATGGTAGCACCTCTTGTCTTTTATATACATATTCGATCTAATTACGATTAGATATTTAATTATGATTAGATTGAAACTAAATCTGATATTGTGATACGTGTACATTAGACCCTATAATTTACAATGTAGTGCGCAGTTACAACGTAGTTTGTAATTGACATTGGAAAGTGTCACTACAAGTTGTATATCCTTAAATAAAGTTCATGGTCAAGATTTACTAACACGGGTCGGTTAGTAAAATCCGCTGAAACCAGTACATGTCGTATATCATGACTTGGTCCGATGGTTGAGTCCCGGGAGACTCGTATAGACATGCAGGTGTTTATTTGATAAACACTGAACGAATCACTGAAGATTTCCTAATAGATTGTACACCAACATCAATAGGAATCTTCTCGAGTTGAGAGAGCATAGTGGGCCTTCGACTTGAGCTACCACAGTGGATATATGAGTTATCCTCCACATTTTGATGGCAGTCACATCATCGATCTATTTAGATCAGACCTCCCCATGTTCTTTGGGTGTGGACTAATGCTCATGATATCCAGTGTGTATCAAGATGGAATCCGTCAGTCCTATGTACATGGGGTAACATCTCTCGGATCGGGATGTTACAAAAACCCAATCCTGAAGATACTATCGGCAGAGAATAGGCCGGTAGCATCTTCAGGATTGGGGATGTTACACAGGGCATAGGTTTCCTACATGTGTTTGCGATCTAGTAAATCTATGACCGTGATATTGTTGGGTTTCTACTATAGTCCCAAGATCATTCAAGCAATGAAAATATGTGAATACAATAAAGAAGTATGGCGGAATCATACTTACAATGATCGGATTTGTGATGCGTCGAACACAAAACTTTTTCCTCCTCCATAGAAGCTCTCGGCTTTGGCTTGTTTTTGTGCTCCATGTGTGCTCCAAGCTCCAAGCTTTGAAAATAGTGATTCCATGCTCAAGGGTTTGTTTCCCTATCACCTTTGGATGACTCTTTATGTGCTAGCATTGGAAATATTTGCCACAAATCTTCCTTATATCTTCTTATTGTTCTCGGCAAAGAGAAGCAATTTGAGAGAAAATTGGCCCTTGGCCATGAGTGAGAGGGAGAGAAGAGAAGAGTTGTTTAATTTTATTTCTAAAAACAATTAAAATGATATACCAAATTTTGAATAATCAAATCCAAAAAGGTATATGGCATTTATGCCTTCCAACCACCCCCATCAACTATTCACATCAATCAATGATGACAATCATCATTTCACTCAAAGTGATGTGACTTCCATCACTTGATTGACTAGTGATTTGACGCTTGATGTGACTTGTGGGTCATACCAAGTACGAGTCTTATTTAATGTGTCCCAGACAACAATGCCACAAATAAGTCTCATCTAATTAATTCAGTTTGAGCTATTTGTTTGTCATGTTTTATGTTTGAGATTTATTTATATTCAAAATATAAATACTGTTATTCACATCTAATGTGCTTATCTCAATATCATCTTTATAAAATAAAACACTTTAGTGTTCTAGAATATAAAGGTATACCCGTAACGGGTTAAACTCTGATACAGAGATAATGTTTCAAGTCAACTAGTTACATTGTAACAGTTTCCTAATTTAAGTACACACCCGAAGGGTAGTTCCTAAACTTAGGTGTCTACGGTTAAAACAGCGACTCTCGTCCCGTTTTCATTTCAAAGATAAATCTCAACTGAAGTCAGTGTCCTGCTAATCAGCAGATACTGCACACCAGTACATATATTTATGTACCACACCCAGTATCTAAAATCCAATTTTAATACTAGTAGTGAACATGTTAATGACAAACATATTTGAAGTCGGAGCCTTGCCCGTCTTCAATTCCTTCATGTCTGCCTTGTCCATACGGCAGTCACGCTTCCAGTGACCCCGTTTGCCACAGTTTAGGCAGACATTTTGGGATATGTCCTATATCTTCCTTTGGCCATTGCCCATTTTCCACACCCAATAAGCCTTTGGCCAAGCCTTGGCCTTCTGGGATGTCGAAGTAAGATGCGCCTTGCGCTTCTTGTCCTATTGCAAACTCTGGCTTTGTCTCCTTGAGTATAGCCATTAACTCTCCAAGAGTTTTCTATTGCAATTTGTACTTCTAAGATCTAAGGATAGGTCTATGAAGATCCTTCAATTTCAATATCATACTATAAGGATCTAATCCTTAGTTCTGACTAAGAAATTAAGGAGTCTTTGCGGCAAGCATAACGGATTAAGCACTAAAGTTATCATCACATGAATATTCCAAATATCATGTTCTACTATTTGCTCAACTCCGGGCTTAGGCTCGAGACGTCACTCTATCAAATAAAGTAACTTCTCGTTTTCCCATGACTATCCTGAGGTATCATTCCCAATTTGAAAATTAAAGCCGTTTAATGACATTTTCTCCCAGGATTAAGTTCTAAACGCTAATCTTTCAATTATCTTGTTTCCAATAGTCTAACTATCAAATCAACGATTTTAGGTACTATTTATTATAATGATTACTATAGTCTAACTATATAATCAACTATAATTTAATTGGTTAATTCATATATTGATTACTATAATCCAATTATATAATCAACTATAATTTAAAGTAGTTTGAATACAGTCCAACTGTTTAATTAAAACAACGATTAAATATTAGTCCAATTAATATATTAATTTATATTGACGAAAAATTTGAAATGAGCGCGTATTGGCAAGTAACTAAATGAATATTGCAAATTTAATACTTGCCTCCCACTATTTTTCGGCGAGCCTCTAACCCTCTGTGGAGTACTCGGGAAACATTGTTTCCTAGTGGGCTAGGATCCCGTTTAATAAACACTCAATCTTGACTTTGGCCAACAATTGTATGATAATTAACTAGGTAGATCTCTAAGATCAATTGGATCTCATCCAATTCCTAGATCCAGTAGGTGGACATCCAAGTCCGAAACATATATCTTATATATGCCAATATATCCAATATATTCTCTAACCAATTAATTATCTTTGTTAGGTCTCATCATCATACACCCTTAAACATGCATTCTAAAAACATAATAAGGCACGTATAAATAAAATAATAATGATATGCGGATGGATACTTAACACATTTTGTTCCAAGAACAAATCTCTCACTTTCCTCTCTCCTGCTAGCACAAATATTACTTCTACCCAATTACATAACACTTCTAAAGAAACCTCATTTACATTTAGGGGAATAGGTGAGAAGAGAAATACAAAGAGTCAAGAGGTAATAGGCTGGACTCTCAGGTCCAATTAATAAATTCTAAATTTATTACAACAATTTCCAAAATTTCCCTCACCCATCTAATATCCATCCGATATACATTATTCATCATCGTACCATGTATTCACACAAAGCATGTTATCAATCATCTAATCCAATTAATTAATCTGAAATTAATGACCATCCATGTTCAAACAACATTTGATTTTGCGCTAGTCCAACCCGTTTTACGAATAAGTACTCAAAGTACGAATTCTTGAATTATATTAAACAACAATATTAAATCCAATTTAATTTGTATTTAATATTAATTCTATATTTAATTCTAAATTAAATAATTACACTTTTTAATGTGCCTTTATGACTTAGATTCCAAATCTAATCGTTACGGGTCTCAAAGCCCAATTAACATCCAATGTCAATTTAATTAAAGTACAATGGGCTTTCAATTAATTTCATAAGGCATGGACTTTGGTCAATATGGGTCAAACCCAAATACCAAAACCCATTTAAGGAATCACCCTTATTTTCCAAGAAACCAATTTAGGCCCAATTATAATTAAAGGTCCATTTTATTATATTTGAACTTTATGGATATGGTTTTGGGCCCAATTGGATCCAACCAATTAACCCAAACCAAAATTGGCCCAACCAAGCCCATTAAGCCCAAATACAACTTTACAAGCCCAATTTCTAAATTAAGCCCAATTAATTAAATCACAAAATTCCAAATTTCACAATTAAATTAATCTAAGTGTATAGCCATAATTAATTACTCAAATTAATATTTCCAAAACACCAATTTACACAATTAATTATGCTTATTATCATCAATACATGTCCAACACAATTGAATCAAAAAAGCAATCATTTTCCATGCTAATTACTCACGGCAATTTGGGATTTATGTCCGATTCCGAATTCAATCCAATTAAATCCTAAATCAACATTTCCTAAGTATTTCAAACTCATCCAATGATTCAAAAAACAAAATTAACATGACATTAGGGTAAGCATACCATTCGGCCAAGCCAAGCATTTTGGGGAAAAATTCATCCAATTCAATTTTCATCAAATTGATCATGCACAACACTATGTTATCATCATTCAAGCATGTTCAAAAATCAATTTCATCCAAACATGCTCAAATCAATTATACCCAATTTCACCCTAATTCCAATTTCATGCTTAAACAAGGCTCTCATACCATTGTTGGGTTTCTACTATAGTCCCAAGATCATTCAAGCAATGAAAATATGTGAATACAATAAAGAAGTATGGCGGAATCATACTTACATGATCGGATTTGCGATGCGCCGAACACAAAACTTTTTCCTCCTCGATGGAAGCTCTCGGCTTTGGCTTGTTTTTGTGCTCCATGTGTGCTCCAAGCTCCAAGCTTTGGAAATGGTGATTCCATGCTCAAGGTTTTTTCCCTATCACATTTGGATGACTCTTTATGTGCTAGTATTGGAAAGATTTGCCACAAATCTTCCTTATTTCTTCTTATTTTTCTAGGCAAAGAGAAGCAATTTGAGAGAAAATTGGCCCTTGGCTGTGAGTGAGAGGGAGAGAAGAGAAGAGTTGTTTAATTTTATTTCTAAAAATAATTAAAAGGATATACCAAAATTTGAATAATCAAATCCAAAAAGGTATATGGCATTTATGCCTTCCAACCACCCCCATCAACTATTCACATCAATCAATGATGACAAACATCATTTCACTCAAAGTGATGTGAATTCCATCACTTGATTGACTAGTGATTTGATGCTTGATGTGACTTGTGGGCCGCACTTGAATTCGAAATGCGAGTGGGCCCGCAAACACTCCGGGCTCGGGTTCGCTAATTCCGAATTAACGAATTTTCCATTACGACGTAATTAAATCAAATTTAATTAAATAATTATACCTAGCAAAATTACTATTCACGTCGCTAGTGAATTAATTCTAAATTAACTCGTTCGCCCGAATTAAAATCTAATTTTAATTCTGCGTCGAAATCCAATTTCGTATAATATATCGAATATATTATTTTATCGATTAATTCCAAATTAATCGTTCTCTCTCTTTAAATAATATTTTATCCCAGATAAAATATCTCCGTAATTAATCCCAGATTAATTTTCTCTCTCTTATAATTAATCCCAGATTAATAAAGTGTGAGTCATACGTCATCGGTGAATCTTCGGGAAGCGACCCATGAGATCCCCAGATATGTTGGCAGTAAATCCGGTCTTCGGACTATCCGAACACGTACGTAACTAGTACTACGTTTTTACCGATTTACAAGACATGGTTGGCTTCTAGCAAAGCACCGTGCCTACCCATTTCTCCATAAATATTCTTAAGGAATATGTAATCTATATCAGGCGTAGTATACGTAGTATTGCGTATTGCGATCCAGTATCGGATGTCACGTGCTAGGCGTGGGGCTGGAATTGTGTCTGCCCCGTACGAAGCACATATCGGATCTCTGGTAACTAATCTCTATAATCGGATAAACATGGCCTAGTCATAATATCCCGATAGCTGTAGCATAAAAGAGCACCAGTTCCGTATCCTATGTGATCATCATCTCCACTATGACTGGAGTGATACTTCCATCTTTACATCACACCCAATACACTACGATTCTCAATATACCCAGAAGATGCGTACACAGAACCTGTTAAAGCCCTGGACGACCAAAACCAAGTATATTGATTGTCGCAAGTATTAGCGGTGCAAGTCTCAAGTTAAGACCAAATACACCTACCCTGATTCGGACTTCCATAGACATATAGTCATACTACCAATGGAATTCCGATGGGTCTATCAATAGAGAAGTTGTTTCCGTATCATCGGTAAACAGAACCTCTTATTACACTTGCATGAGTATCCTATACCCAAATATATGAGAACTATGGTGTTATGCTCCCACAATGCGCACAATTGTAATACTAGTCTATTCCGCATTATCGATGTCCAATCTCGATAATACTACGACTAGGGATATTTAATGATTAAACCTTCGTGGATTGATACTGTATCATATCATCTCAATCCGGAACTAATCATAAGGACCTTTTATCATTTATATATCTTGGTAATCTAATTACAAATGATAAAAGAGCAATTTCCTTTGTCACATAGTTAATTTGTACAACAACACCATGATCAGTACAAATAGTGATGCTATGGGTCATAATTATCCAACAGATATAACTTCGAAAGCGAGTTCCGATTGTTATTTAGAGATCGTAAATTTGAAAGTCGATTATATTATACCATAAGGTTTTGACGTTCTTATCTATATCCCAGGTATAATATGGATAGCCTGTGACGGATGGATTATATGTATGCAATGACCTCGACTTGCATAGTTTAGCTAGATTATCTGTGGTCGTCATAATTCATGAGTGGGTGAATTATAGACACGAAATTGGATTCCATGACGGATAAACCTAAACTTAGAGAGTCCCACAATATGAAGTGTACTCGTTGAGCACTTGGGCAACGCGTCATGAATAATATAGAATATTCGTAATACTTCACCGAATTAAATGTGTTAATTCGAGTCGTTTAAACGATTAAACGAAAAATACATGCATTATGGGCATTTCACTCATTTCATAATTAATATGTATTTGTATTTGATATAAAATTTGATTTGATACATATTAATTATTTGTCAAATGAGATTTTGACACATGCCATTAATATATGTATTTGTTATTTAATGTAAATAAAAATACATATATATAATAATCGTATTATTTAATTATTTAGATGTTTAAATGTTAAATATCTAGATAATTAATTATTCCAATATTACATAATTGTTATGCAATATGTTTGATTATTATTGGTTACATATGACATGATTTTATTAAGCTTAAAGTTCACAAATTGGATTTGTAAACTTAAGGGCTTATTATTAATTAATTAGATTAAAATGACCAAATGACCAAAATGCCCTTCCCTCTTACTCCTAAGTCGGTTTGTCTTACTATTTAAAGTTGGAAAATTTTGTTTTCTCTTTAACCTTAATGGCCGAACTCATCTCCATGTTGGACAATTATGACCAATAGCATCACTATTTGTAAAAGACATTGTGTTTTTGTACAAATTAAATATGTGACAAAAGGAAATTGTTATTTTATCATTATTGTAATTAGATTACTTGGATATATATATTGATAAGAGTCCATATGGTTAAATCGGATTAATAAGATATGAGACAGTATTAATCCACGAATGGTTTAATCATTAAATATTTGTAGTTGTAGTATTATCAAGACTGGACATTGATAATGCGGAATAGACTAGTATTACACGTGTGCGTGTTATGGAAGCTTAACGACATAGTTCTCATATATTTAGGTATTGGATACTTATGCAACTGTGATAAGAGGTTCTGTTAGCCGTTGGACCGGGAACAGCTTCGCTCTGGATAGACCCACTCGGAATCCCATTGGTAGTATGACTATGTGTCTATGGGATTCCGAATCAGGGTAGGTGTATGTGATCTTTAACCTGAGACTTGCATCGCTATTACTTGCAACAATCAGTTTACTTTGGTATTGGTCGTCTGGAGCTTTAACAGATTCTGTGTACGCCTCTATTGGGTTTACTGAGAATCGTAGTGTATTGGATGTGATGTCAAGATGAGAGTATCACTTCAGTCATATGGAGATGATGGTTACATAGGATACGAAACTAGTACTCTTAAATACTGCAGCTATCGGGATAGTATGACTAGGTCATGATTATCTGATTATAGAGACTTGTTGCTCGGGATCCGATATATGCTTCGTATGGGGCAGACACAGAGCCAGCCCTAGGCCTAGCATGTGACATCTAATACTGGATCGTATTACACAATACATTGTATTACTACGTCTGATACAAATGATATTCCTCAGAGGATATTTCTGGAGAATTGGGTAGGCAAGGTGCTTTGCTTGAAGCCAACCATGTCTTGTAAATCGGTGAGAACGTGTTACGAGGTATGCACGTGTTCGGAAGTCCGATGACCGTATTTACTGCTAACATATCCAAGAATCTCTTGGGTCTCTTTCCAAAGATTCACTAATGACATATGACTCGAATAGAATTAATCTGGGATTAATTATAAGAGAGAAAATTAATCTGGGATTAATTGTGGTAAGAATTAATCTGGATTAGATTCGTCTAGAAAAGAGAAAACGATTAATTTGGAATTAATCGATAAAATAAATTTAATAGTTAAATTAAAATTTTCTATTTAATTTATTTATTTGGGCTAAAATAATATATCGAATATATTAATTGAAATTAGATTTCAATACGAAATTAAAATTGGATTTTAATTCGAGCGAACGAATTAATTTGGAATTATTTCGTAAACGACTATCGTAATAATTTTACTAGGCATACTTATTTAATTAAATTGGATTTAATTATGTAGCGACGAGAAATTCATTTAATTCGAAATTAAACGAACCCGGGCCCAAGCTAAGTTGTGTGTTGGACAAGACAACTTAAATTTGGAATTTAAAAGTGGTGGGACCCATGACTTACATCAATTGTTTGAAAAGTGATGGAAGTAGTTAGCCTTTAATTAATTGGATTCTTAACCAACACACCAACCAAGTTTTGTTAGACGCAACTATTCACCATCTCCATTTTTCTCTCTAAGGTTGTGACCTTCTCTTATTCTTCTTGAGTTTTTGCTTCAAAAATTCATACAAGCTAGCTGATAAGTGCGATTTATACCTACTTATTCTGACATCCTTAGCCTATTATTTTGTTTTGGTTCGAGTCATTTAATGTCATTTATAGTTTATTTTATGTCTTAATTGTAGGAAGCATTAAAACATTAAGAATGAAGCAAATACACATTTTTCGGGACCTATTGGAAGCATCGGACGCAGGCAGGAACACAGGAAGCGAGACGCAGCACCAGTGAAGAGAATGCACTGGCGCCGCGGCGCCCAAACCAGTTACATACAAATTCCCGAGAGAAGGGCGCCACGGCGCCAATTGACCAGCGCCGCGGCGCTGCGGGAGACGCGTTCCAGAAACGTGATTTTAGGGTTTTTAAGATACTCAATGATTCCAAAGCTCTATTATAAATAGATTAGTTCGTCCAAACTCAAAAGAGAGGCTAATACACATCACAAAACACCAAAACACATATTTTAGAGAGATCCAATGAGGAGGATTGAAGAGCGAAAAAAGGAGACGAAGGCAGTGACGTCCGAAGAGGAAGAGATTCAATTCGGGTTTTATCTTCTTGTTTCTTTCTTAGAACTCTAATGATTTCCATTAGATTCATGACTTGTTTATCATTGCTTTTATTTGTTGTCATGAACTAAACTCCTTAATTTTGGAGAATGATATAACTAATACTTGAACCTTTGTTTTAATTGTTAATTTTGTTATAAAGTTTTATTAAGTTTATTTGTATTCTCTTGAGTTTAATGACTTCTAGATGTCCCTCACGACACATCTAGAAGTATTGACAATTCAAATGAGCCAACCGTTTATTGGAGCTGTTTCTGCTAATGGAATGCTTTTACCCAACAGATGAGCATGATTTGAACAAGTACAGTATATGAACAATCAGAATTTCAACAACTATAGAGGCAGTCATATGCCTAATTATTATCATCCGAATTTTTCATATGCTAATATGGAGAACATCTTGCAAACTCTTCATGGCTTCAACTATCAAAGAGATGAGCAGAAACCTTCCTTAGAAGACCTCATGAGCACATTTGTATCTACAGCTTCAGAGAGGTTTGAGAAGAATGAGTCAAGGCTGGATAACATTGAAACACAAATGGGCAATATGAGGGCAACATTGAAATCTTTATAAGCTTAAATTGGGCTGATTGTTTCTTCCATGGCCAATCAACAGAAATGGGTGTTTCATAGTAATACTGAAGTCAACCTCAAAGAGCAATGTCAAGTCATAACCCTTAGGAGCGGAAAAGAGATTAAAGACACCTATCAAGATTTAGGCAGTAAATTTAAAGAAGTCACCTTTAGTACTTTCAGAACCATGCCGAGTCCTCAAGGTGATGCAGAATTTCACATAGTAGATATAGTAGAGAAGGGAGTTGCAAACACGCAGGGTAAATCAGTATTTCAGCAACCTACGAGCATAGTGTAGCCATGCATAAAATAAACTTATCCACAGCTAAACCTGAAACCACTCCCAAAGCGCCGCAAAAAGAGGAAAATAAAGGTCACTGCTCACTTGGATATGATCCCTGGAAGGTTAAAAATGAAGCCGAGCCAATTTTGCCGAATGTGCAGTGCATAATTTCCAACTGGGGGACAATCTACATATCCCAGGGGACTATCTATGGATAAACTACCACAACCTACCAAGCTGTCTTTTCATGTCATAAGAACCGGTGGATACTAAAGAAGAAAGCAGATGAGATTACCCGGTTCACTACATTTAAGCCACCATAACCATTTGGGTGGTTACGTCTGCTGAAGACGTTAAACTTAGCGCTAGCGGGGAGGCAACCCTTGCATTTGCATCTTGTTTATTTTTGTTTATTTATTTTAGTTTATTTTGTGCTATTTATTAATTTGCATGTGATTTATGCAGGTAGCACGAAACACACAACGCCTGCGCAACCAAATTGTAACCAGCAAGAGCCTGATCAACTACATGCACGGTAGTGTTGTTCCTCACTCTTGTTCTTTTTTTTTTTTTTATCTTACATTGAGGACAATGAAAGATTTAAGTTTGGGGATGTGTGCATGTTGTTTACTTGTTATATATATATATAATTCTTATTTTTAGTCTTTGATAGTAAATCATAAATCTTATGATGATACTGTTTGTTTATGGGTGAAATTTTAGAAATGATAAGTGTCTAATTTACTTTTATCTGATGCCTTGAGTAGTTTATCTATGTTTGACTCGTAAGCACTTAATAATAGGTTTTTAGCAGTGAAAACTTAAGTAGTTGACAAGGTGACTAGTTGAAGAAATTGCATGTCGATGAATGACCGTTTGCTTAGATATCTATCTTGATTTGCTAGTGTTATGATGTATGGTATGGATAGAAATAAAAGAAAAAAAAGTCTTTAAAGAAAGAAAATAAACCACCTATAACCGATAAGCGTGAAGCTACCCATGGGCGAGTATTAGGACCACCATTGGGAGAAATGCTACCTTAAAGAAAAGAAAAATCATACCATACTGAGCATAAAATAAAGCAATTACAAAACATACTTGAGATATCTAAGTTAGTTTGACCCATCGATCTCAAATTTTGAGACGAAATCATCGAATTAGCTTTCTTATGAGTCGAGCTATAAATGAACCTACACACACACACTATGTGAGTCTGGCTTAGATAATTTATTCAAGAACTTATATTTGAGTCGCAATTGCATACTTTGAAGGTTCTCTGATTTCATTGATAAGCATTCTTTGAAGACAATTTTATGAACAACTATTGGAACTATCTTATTTGCTATTTTTATATTTTTGCATGATTGTGTGTGAATGACGTTTGTGGGTGTCGTCGATGTAAGCCATCACGAGACTATAACTCATCCACGGCCGCCTAGGGGTTTAAAGGCTTGTTGCATACGCTAAATGCAATCGTGCTCCCTACTAAAGTGGCTTAGTTAATTTAGTTATTTTTATTTGTTTATTTGTATTTAGTTTTTATTTTGTCTTTTGCTCGGGACTAGCAAAATCTTAAGTTTCGGGGTGTTTGATAAGTGTGGTTTATACCTACTTATTCTGACATCCTTAGCCTATTATTTTGTTATGGTTCGAGTCATTTAATGTCATTTATAGTTTATTTTATGTCTTAATTGTAGGAAGCATTAAAACATCAAGAATGAAACAAATACGCGTGTTTCGGGACCTATTGGAAGCATCGGACGCGCGCAGTAACACAAGAAGCGAGACGCAGCACCAATGAAGAGAATGCACAAGTACCGCGGTGCCAACCACCAGGCACCGCGGCGCCCAAACCAGTCACATGCAAATTCCTGAGAGAAGGGCACCGCGGTGCCAATTAACCAGCGCCGCGGCACTGCGGGAGACGCGTTCTAGAAACATGATTTTAGGGTTTTTAAGATACTCAATGATTCCAAAGCTCTATTATAAATAGATTAGTTCGTCCAAACTCAAAAGAGAGGCTAATACACATCACAAAACACCAAAACACATATTTTAGAGAGATCCAATGAGGAGGATTGAAGAGGGAAAAAAGGAGACGAAGGCGGTGACGTCCGAAGAGGAAGAGATTCAATTCGGGTTTTATCTTCTTGTTTCTTTCTTAGAACTCTAATGATTTCCATTAGATTCATGGCTTGTTTATCATTGTTTTTATCTGTTGTCATGAACTAAACTCCTTAATTTTGGAGAATGATGTAACTAATGCTTGAACCTTTGTTTTAATTGTTAATTTTATTATGAAGTTTTATTAAGTTTATTTGTATTCTCTTGAGTTTAATACCTTGTGTTTGCTGGCCACAAATATGATGATATATGTTTAGAATCTATCACTCGAGAGAGGGGATTTTGAATAGATATAGAGAATATAACCTATGAGTTTTATATAGTTCGAGAGAATATATAAATTCCTTTGAAGTCGTTAATATAGAATCACAAAGCGTAACGAGTTGTTAACCACTAGATTTTTATAGAGATATCAAAGTCTGTAGTTAATGATATTTTCACTGATGCTCAAGAGATGCTCAAGAGATGGAGTGGATATTTTCGGAGTCTTGACTTATAAACAATTTAACTAACAAGGATTAATTGGCATGATAAATACATAGGGGATAATTAGGTGAAATCGGACTCTAGAATCTCTATCGTATTAGTTTCTCCTAAATAATTATTTTTATATTTATTTATCAAAATCTTTATTATTTATTTTCTAAATAAAGTTAGGATTATCAATTGTAGTATTTAGTGCGAGTTAACACAATCCATGTGGGTTCGACACTCTAAACTCATTTATACTAAAACTTGACACCGTACACTTGCGGTACGATATAAAATATCACAACACTAGCACTTGGAGAGTTGAATTAAGGTGATAGGGAAACTCACCCAAGAGTTTAACAATAAATATAAAGCTTGGAGCTTCACCATTTCAAGAAATTATTGAAATTTCTCAACAAATCAATGTAAGTTATTCTGCAACTTTTAATTGATTATTCACACACAAATCATGTTTAGGATATTGGGAATGTCTTAGAGATACTAACAATGGTATCAGAGCCTTCTAAACTTGATTTTGAATTCTAGGGTTTATGAACTTTATTTGGGTATTTTTGCTTGGAGCATGATAATTCAAAATTGATTGTTTGGTTGATGTTAGATGATGATAACTTAGAGTTGTGCATCATTGGATTATGAAAAAAAATTGATTAGATCAAATTTCCCCAAATCCTAAGCATGGCCGAATATGAACCTTAGGATTACTCATGGTGATTTTTTGAAATTAGACATTTGGTTGTGTGATAAGCATGAAATAAATGTTAATTGTTGATTTAATTGGATTGAAATCAGAATTGAATGTTAATTTCATGTAATTGCCGTGAATGAGCATGTTGTTGGAAGACTTGATTTTGCTTCAATTTGTGTTGGACATGAATTGGAATGATTAAGCATGATTAATTAGATTAATTAATGTTTTGGAAATATTAGATTAATTAATTAGTTGTGTTAATTACACTTTAATTGGATTAATGTGATATTTGGAATAATATATTAATCTAATTGG
The DNA here is from genome assembly GCA_019454045.1 of Zanthoxylum bungeanum. Taxonomy (NCBI): domain Eukaryota; kingdom Viridiplantae; phylum Streptophyta; class Magnoliopsida; order Sapindales; family Rutaceae; genus Zanthoxylum; species Zanthoxylum bungeanum. The sequence continues at coordinate 107,294 of SKCR01008817.1, read as the reverse complement.
GTTATATTTAGGCTAATGGGCTTGGTTGTGCCAAGTTTGGTTCTGGACAATTGGGTTGGATACAATTGGGCCTAAACTATTTCCATAAAGTCCAAAATATGAATTTTGGGCCTTTTATTATTTAATTGGGCCTAATGGGCCAAAATTGATTTTTGGCAAATGGTGATTCCTAAATGGGCCAAGGCATTATGGGTTTGATCCATAATGCCAAAAGTCCATGCCTAAAGAATTAATTAAAAGCTCATTGGAGTTAATTGAATTGGCATTAGATGCTAATTGGGCCTTTGAGACCCAATCGGATTGGATTTGGAATCCAAGTCTAAAAAGGCTCTATTATAGGTGTAATTGTTTAATTTGGAATTAAACATGAATTAGTATTGGATACAATTTAAATTGGATTTAAAATTGTAGTTCGATATAATTCAAGAATAATTACTTTGAGTATTTATTCTTAAACGAGTTGGACTCGCGCAAATGAAATCGTTGTATGAACATTGAGTGATCATTAATTAAAGAATTAATTAATTGGATTAGATTGATTGACAACATGCTATGTGTGAATACTTGGATGTATTTGTTGAACAATGTATATCAGATTGATATTAGGTGGGTGGGGGCAATTTTGGAAATTTTGTAAATATGGTATTTATTTGAAATTAGACCTGCGTGTCCAGCCTATCACCTCTCATTCTCATTGTATTTCTCTTCTCACCAATTCCCCTCAATGTAAATGAGGTTTCTTATTTTGTTATGTAATTGAGTAGAAGAATGTAAAGTGCTAGCGGGAGAGAGAAAAGAGAGAGATTTGTTCTAGGAACAATTTATGAATATCCATCCGCATATCATTATTAATTTTATCGCGCCTTATTATGCTTTTAGAATGCATGTTTAAGGGTGTATGATGAGACCTAATCAAAGATAATAAATTGGTTGCCAATTTACGAAAAACACCCTCACTTTTAATATTAAATGTTTCCTTCCATTGAGAGGTTCTCTCTCAATATCCAAGATTGACTTTGATTTGTTGGCCAAAGTCAAGATCATTGTCCATCGCGGATGTGTTTGAACCATGAAAGCTTTGTTGCATATCGCATGTCCTGGGCAGTTGTGACTTGTTGGCCAAAGTCAAGGTCACTTCTGTTCATCGACGTGGATTACGAAGTTTTCCCACTGTCAATGGGTCGCGCTTAACTGGAATCATTAAGCTTGTTGAGCCAAAGCCAAGGCTTAGTTGATTCAGAGGAAACATGTTAGGAAATATATTGGATATATGTTTTGGACTTGGATGTCCACCTACCGGATCTAGGAATTGGATGGGATCCAATTGATCTTAGAGATCTACATAGTTAAATTTTATACAGCTTGTTGGCCAAATTCAAGGTTGTGTATTATTTAACGGGATCCTAGCCCACTAGGAAACTAGGTTTCCCGAGTAATCAACAGAGGGTTAGAGGCTCACCGAAAAATAGTGGGAGGCTAGTATTAAATTTACAATTTCATTTAATACTCGCTAAAATGCGCACTCTTTTATTATTTATCGTCATTATATATATTAGTTGGAGTAATATTATTTATTATTTTCTTTGGACAGTTAGACGGTACTCTACTACTCCACTTGTAGTTGGTTATATAGTTAGACTATAGTAACCATTGCATTTGAGTGTACCCGAAATATTTGATTGGATAGTTGGACTATAGTAATCAAGATGGCTGGAAAGATTAGCGTTAGATACATCATCATGGGTAACAATGTCTTTAACGGCGCAAATTTTCCAGATTGGGAAATGAATCTCAGGATAGTATCAGGAGCTGAGAAGTTGCTCTATGTTATAGAGAGACCTCTTGGGCCTGAGCCCGGACTTGAGCAGCCAGTAGAGCATGAGCTTTGGAAGACTCATCATGATGATAACTTTACTGCTCAATCTGGCATGATTTCCGCAATGACTCCTATGTTTCATCATCAGAACAAGAGATTGGATCCTTATAGTATGATGTTGAAATTGAATGATCTTCACAGATCTAATCTTAGATCTCAGAAGTACGATTTTCAAAAGAAGCTTTTTCGCTCACGTATGTCAGAGGGTACATCTGTCGAACACTACGTGTCACAGATGATTGCTAACATCGAATAGCCAGGTCAGCTGGGCATTACCTTCGAGGCCGAGACTTCCATAGATTTGATCTTACAGTCTCTGCCCGACTGCTGGGGCGGGTTCGTCATGAATTATAATCTGATAAACCAAAAGAAAACTCATGGAGAGTTCATGGCGATGCTGAAAGAAACAGAGCCAGAGCTTCTGAAATGCAAGAAGCGTGAGGCGTATCTTACTTCGACACCCAAGAAGGCCAAAGCTTGGCCGAAGGCTTCAGGGGGTGTGAAGAAAAACAAAAAGAATGGCAATGCTAAATCGTCACAGTCTTATGGGAAGACAAATGATAAATCCCAAGATGTCTGCCTACATTGTGGCAAACGGGGTCACTCGAAGCGTGACTGCCGTAAGTACAAGGCGGACTTGGAGGAAGCGAAAGCGGGCAAGGCTTCGGCTTCAGGTATGTTTGTTATTGAAATAAACATGTCCACTACTGGTTTTAAAAATTGGATTTTTGATACTGGATGTGGTACTCACATATATACTGATGTGCAGGATCTGCAGATTAGTAGAAGACTGGCTTCAGGAGAGATCGACCTACAAGTCGGAAATGGGATGAGAGTCGCTGTTTTGGCCGTTGGTACCTATGTTTTGAATCTGCCCTCAGGGCATGTAATTACATTAGGTGACTGTTATTTTGTACCTAGTTTAACTAGGAATATCATCTCTGTATCTTGTTTAACCCGATGCGGGTATACCTTTGTATTCAGGAACACTGGGTGTTTTGTATATAAAGATGATATTTTGATATGTACAGCAGATGTTAATAATGGTCTTTATATTTTGAATATAAATGAATCTCAAGCATATAACATGACAAACAAATTGAGTAAAACAAATGAGACTTATTTGTGGCATTGTCGTCTGGGACACATTAACAAGACTCGTATATCCACTCTTTCGAAGAATGGATACTTGGACGGATTTGATCCGAATTCATATGATGTCTGCGAATCTTGTTTGTTAGGCAAAATGTCTAAAACACCTTTTAGTGGTAAAGATGTATGTGCCACCCAGCTGTTAGCCCTCGTTCATAGTGACGTATGCGCGCCCATGTCTAGCCAGGCTAGAGGTGGAAAATAATACTTCGTAACCATTATGGATGATGCATCTCATTATAGTTATGTGTATCTTATGAAACACAAGTCGGAAACTTTTGAGAAATTCAAAGAGTTTCGACACGAAGTAGAAAAACAGACTGGCAAAAGTATTAAAACATTACGGTCGGACCGTGGTGGAGAATACTTAAGCAATGAGTTTCAAGATTACTTGAAAGAATATGGTATTCTTTCACAGTGGACTCCTCTCGGGACACCTCAATTGAATGGTGTGTCCTGATCGGCGTAATCACACGCGTATAACGCAAGCACACATATCATTCAAGTAGTATAAAAATATCGATCCCAATAGGACTTAATTCCTACTGTTGTTATTAATTATTGATACCATTTATTTACAAGTATCTAATTAAGGGAGAAGAGAATAATTGTTTTTTGTTGGTTGAATGTGAATTTGATTAAATAAAATAAACAAAATAAAATACTAAGAAAAATAAATAAAAGACACAAATATCTAAGGTTGTGATTCCACACAATATATCCTAAAGATGAATTGATTCTCTTATATATGTGTAATAAGTCAGTTTGCTAACCTGGAACACGAAGATATGCAAAAGCCTCTGTCGATGGTCAGATGCAAATACCCAAATAACCCAATTAATCATATGTCTATATTAACCAAGTTACCTGAATTCATTAAGTTCAAGTTCCAAAAGTGGCTACCCCCGCCCGACAGGTATATGTCTATCCTGTAAGGAAATCTATTAAAGGGTTATCTATCCTTAAGGAAGATCGTGGGCTATTGAATCTAAGGCTGAAACCTAAAATCCATTCGTCAAGTTCATTTTAAGTTTACCAATCAATCTTATTAATGGCCAATTAACAAGAAGCATTAAGCTTAAGACTCAATAAACAAACTAAAAAATTACCCATAAAAAGAAAATCAATTATTAAGTGTGTGGATACTGTGTTTCATCACTTCCCTAGAATAAAAATAAAATGATGGGGGTTGGGGATCCACCTTTACTATTTCTAATTTAGAAATCTCTCTTACTATAATATAGAATTTATCAGTGATATTACCAACCAGCCATATAAGCGGTATCCTCATTAAGTCAGATTTTAATTAAGTCCGACCGACCATAAAGGCGGTATCATTATTTGTCCATAAACCTTTTGCAGGTGTCCACCCTCGCTCACCTCCTTCTCCAGCCATATAGGCGGTAATCATCTGTCACATAAAGACTGATCATATAGGCGGTGTTACATTATGAAAAATTAATAAAACCAGCCATTAAGGCGGTATAACCTTTTATGTTAAATTATAATTTTCCATATTATAATTAAGGGAGATTAATCTAAACTAAAATAATAAAAGTTTCACCCTTCCCCCAGCGGAAAATTTACTACAAAATATAAAAGTAAATATAAGAAAATAAACTACTACTATTACTGAAAATAAAAATGCATAAATTAAATATTAAAAATAAATACAAACAAGATGTAATCCTTAAATTCCTTACAAAAACCTAAGGAAAGCATGAGAATTACAAATGAAATGGCTTGGTATTTATAGGAAAATCTAAAGGCTTCCACCAATTTCTCCACCAGTTGCTCTAACAAACACTCCGCCAAACACTCCACAAAATCCTCCACCAAATACTCCACCAAACATGCCACAAGACACTCCACAAAAACACTCCACCAAACATGCAAGCATGTTTTGTGGAAGTTTGACAATTGTAAATTGTCATTTTCCATTTTTTTTCTTTTTTGATAATGACTTTAGTAATTACACAAAATATATTAGATTATTCGTTAATTTAGGTATCGAAAAATTCGAAATTCAAAAATATTTAAAATTTCAAAGTTATAGATCTTTGAGTATTCTTTAATGTGCAACTTGAATCCACTCAATCAGATATCAGATTAAAAAGTTGTGGCCAGAATACTAAACTTACGCAAAACTGGAATTTAGGACTGTACTTCGTGACTTATACAGTAAATTTTCGTTTTGACATTTTTTTGCTCCGGATTTCATCGTTCTAGCCCTGAGTTGATTCCATTAAGTCCCAATATTATTTTTATCTGCAAAATAAACAAAAACACATCAAAATATTCATAAAACTCAAGAAACTATACAAAATATTAGGTTAAATGAGTGAGAAATAGTGATATAATTACCACTCATCACACCCCCAAACCTAACATTTTGCTAGTCCTTGAGCAAAACAATAAAATAAAATAACATAAACATCTTTAAAATAAAATAAAGCTAAGCCACTTTCGTAGGGATCACGGTTGCATTTAGCATATGCAACAAGTCTTTTAAACCCCTAGGTGTCCCTAGTGGACGAGATGTAATCTTGTGAGGGTTTACAGTAACGATACCCACAAACGTTTGATAAAAGTAAAAAGATAGTAAAACTAATGCACACAAAAGTAAAAAGTCAAGAGAAAAGAGAAAACAGAATAAAGAAGTTAGTGACTAAACAAGTGAAACTTATACTCCAAGTTAGTAGTTGTTTTCTTTCTTTCTAAATTACCGAATAAGTAAATTCTCAAATTATTTTTACCATTCTTCATATACACAACCAACAAAATATTAATCAACTCATTTTGCCCACAATAGTAACAAGTGCAGTTGAGAAGAGAGTACTATTTTTGTCCTAAAGTTTTATCAGAATTCACACATTTTTGAAGTAATAAAACAATTTTTTTTTTGATTTTTTTGATTTTTTTTCTTTGATTTTTGATTTTTTTTATTTATATACAATATCTTCCGTCTATGTAGCGAGCTTTGGGCCAGTGGCTCCCAAGCCAGTTGGCTTTAGGGCACTAGGTGTTAAGACACCCCTACGGACTTAATTACACAGACTTCATATATATATATTTTTTGCAACATCTTCGATCCATGTAGCGAGCTTTAGGCCAGTGACTCCCAAACCAGTTGGTTTTAGGGCACTAGGTGTTAAAACACCCATACGGACTTAATAACTCGGATCTCATATTGTTTTTTTTTTCACACTTTTTTTTTACTCCATTGCCATTTATAGATGCTTCCTCCAATTAAACTAGAGCACTGAATATTACAAACTTTTCAATTACAGCTCATGTCCGTATGTTACCATGTATGTTGATAATACATGTCAACTGAGCATATGAAGATCCATTTTAGTCAGTATTATGGAGAATTCACAAATTAAATAATTTAAAAGGAAATAAACAAAAATTAACTTGTTCCGAAATAGGTTTAGATACGTCTCAGGAGTGGAAATTCCTTACACAACTATCTCACACCAATTTCACCTGATTAATCAAATTAAAAACATAAAAAAAACACAAATTAATTTTGTAATTTTAGGAAAATTTTCAATTTTTTTGGCTTTTTTCGAAAAAATTTTATACCAAAAACAAAAATAAAACAATGAAAAATAAGGTACTAATTAACTATTCCCCTCCCCCAAACTTAAATGAGACATTGTCCCTAATGTTTTAAACAGTAGAAGAAGAGTTTAGAAAACCGTACCTAGTTAGCTGAAATTCTACATCTAAATGCAAAGTTAAAGGTTAAGATCCAGATTTATCCGACGCCTCTTACCATGATCGTTATCGGACCAGTTTATTTTGAAAAGAATGGGGTCAATATGTGGTTCAAAGGCTAGAATTTGATCAATTAAATCTGGGACAGTTCTGGCAGTAAAGAGGAGTTCTTTTACAGGCTTTGACACGAACCCATTTCTCCGGGCATCATCAAGAAACACACAAAGAAAATCATAAAATCCATCAACATTGTACAGTCCAAGCGGTTTCTGGTGTATGTTCAAGTTCGCTCATGATAATACTGTAAACATTTCCTCCATTGTGCCCAAGCCACCTGGCAAAGCAATAAAAGCATCTGCACGATTAATAATTTCTACCAGTCATTCAGACATACCTGGCACGATCAGTTCCTCTCCATTTGATGATCCAATAAGATTCGCCTCCGCCAAGTGTTTTGGGATGACTCCCAAAACTTGACTGCCTCATTCCTATACGTCCTTTGAAATGATCCCCATAAGTCCAAGATTGCCACCACCATATACTAGGTGCATATTCCTTGCAGCAATAACTCGACCCAATTCATGTGCTGCCTCTACGTATTGTGGCTTAGTACCAACACTAGTACCGCAAAACACACAAATGTTTTCAACTTGTTTTCTTGAAGTGGCTTCCAATTTTTTTTGTTTCTTTCTCAAATATGGATGCCTTCAAAATTGTAATGATGGGTTGAATTTATAGTACCTGAAAAGAGTGAGTAATAATAGCACAAATATCTTTCAATTGACGATTGTTAGCTAATCAACAAAAGAAATCATAAAAGGTCAAAAAGTCTGGATCTTGTCTACGAATATAAAGAAAACTACAAAAGAAAAGCAAATCAAAGTAATTATTAAGGCAACATAATTGTGTACTCAGTACGCCACTCGCTTAGTATAAATTCATTAGGATGAGTCTCAAGAATTCATTCCTTACTCAGCCATCACTAAAGAATTAGCTCTCTTTTTTGATTGCCAAACACCATTCCTTCTGTCTTAAATGCTCCGTTTGTGCTTTTCCCTGAAAAACTAACACACAAAATTAAAAATCTCTACAACATGTATACACAAAATATAAAAACAGAAATTACAATAATTTACATGGGTTACCTCCCTGCTAGCGCTAAATTTTTCGTCTTCAGCCAGACGTGACTGAAATCCATATGTCAAGGAGGTTTCAGCGTCGTTTTGGATGTCCAATTAAAGACAATCCCATGAGCGTTGCTTTTGAATGGTCTCTTCCAACGGTAAAGTGGCAAAAGAATTTTGTCTCATTCAGTGCTTGTGCCACTTTCTTAATCTTTGTCACTCCAGTGGCTCCTGAAAAGAAAGAAAGAAAATCAAGAGGTCTTGTATGGTGCTTGACTTGGAATGGGAGTTCCATTATGTCAAGCTTCTGGGTGATATGTGTAATTTGTACTCCCCAAAACAGTGATGTTTCTCCTGAATGCCTTGTAGACAACAGAACCTGGGCGACGCTGTTCTAGGCTCGCGGCCTAGTTGGGAGTATAAAATAACATGGAGTCGCCACCCGGTGTGAACCGGGACAAAGATTTAAGGCCGCACTCACCCCTCGCAAGGGAAGACCTCAAACCGTTGGGTTCGGAATGGTCCCTTACTTATGTCACTTGTGATGATATGATTTGTGCAATAAACTAACCGAATCTATTCAACATTCATGCTCAAGGGTACTTAGATCTAACATGCTTTCATCCAAATAATTCCACGCAATGTAACACAACGAGCATATTGAACTATTAAATCAACATGCATAAATCATTACCCAAACGCATCATAAACTAAGAACATGCATAATGAACAACCTAAACATGCTTTAACAAATAAATAACAAACTAAATTAAACCATGCTTTAAGTAATAAACAAATAACCTAAAGACTATAACATGCTCAAATACAAGTTAGGATGAGACGAGATATGTATATCTTAAGCGGTACGTGGCTTTGTATCCCGAGTGCAGACCATACTACCGTCCATTCGGAATCGGCTATGGAATTTACGTCCAGGTTTCCATCCGATATACCACAAAAGGGAACACATATCCCGCTCATCCAACAATCACATCATGCCTCAAACGACTCTCATGCAATTATATATCAAAATAAATAAAACAAAAATAAAGAAGATAAGTAAAAAAGGTGCCCTCAGGTCTAACCTCTTTTGTCGTCTAAGAAAGGGCGTTACACGTCCGTTGGAAGGGAGATTGATCCGATGCTTTTCCAATTTGTCTACTCAACGTCTTTCCTCGCTACTTTGATGCTCGGGCTGCTGTTTTAAGTCCGTTTCGCTGCTGTTTCGCTGCTCCGTTTCAGGTCACTGTTTTGGTCGTTTAGTGGACTGTTTTGGGTGATTTTGAAGGCTTAGGGAGGTGCGTTTGTGAGGATTTTTTAGGGAAAATTTTTGGAGGTTTTTGGGATGGTTTCTAGATGATTTTAGGACTGTTTTGGAGGCTAAAGTCGAAACAAATACTGACCAGAACAGGGGACGAAACTGTGCAGTTCAAGGTTGCAGTGAGGGGTGTTTCGGGACTGTTTTGGGCGCTGAATTGGAGCTGTGAATGGGGGTCTTTTGTGCGACTTTGGGGCTATATTTGAGGCTTATTTTAAGGTGTTCTAGGGCTGTGAATGGTGGCTGGAACTCGGCAATGGAGGGCTGTGAAAAGGGCTTGGGCGTGAGTGGTGTTGGTGAAGAAGAGAAGATGCGGCAATTGGAGGGTTTGTTGGCTTGGTGTTGCGGCAATGGAGGCTATTGGAAGGGCTTTGGGCGTGCAAAGGAGGCTTCACAAAGTGCTTGGACGCGCTTTAGAGAAGGATATGTGCTAGGTGCTGAAGGAGTTTGATGCGCTGTTGCTTTGAGTGCGTGAGGGGCTACTGATGGCGTTGGCTGGACGAGAGGGGAGAGAAGGGCAGGTTTAGGGTTATTATTTTGTGTCTTTTTTGTGTGAAACTGCCAGGTTTGAATTATGGAGAAGGGTTATTTTTATAGGCCAAGGGAGGGGGTTTACCTATTTGGGTAGGAAAGAGAGATTGTGTAATTAATTAGGGATATCTTTTAATTTAGTATGTGATAAGGAAATCTTTTAATTTGGGGAAGTGATTTATGTATTCTTTTTAGTTAAGGATATGATTTATTTAATTTAGGAAGGTGTTTTATTTAAATTAGGAATTAATTTAATTTAATTTCAACTTCAATTTAATTGGTGAATGTGATTTAATTTAATTTAAGTTTAAGTTTAATTGGTTTTAATTATTTAATTTGTGAGATGTGTTTTAAATATTTTAATTATTTAATTTGTGAGATGTGTTTTAAATGGGTTTCAACAAGCGAACCCGAAGCGAAACAAGCGAGTTAAATCTGACAAAAATTCCATTTTCCAACTTTACCCTTCCAACGTCCGTTTTCCGCGGCTTTCACAACTAAAGAGGTAGTGTCTCCAAACGAGACTCATCATCGGGCTGATATGCAAAAATGCAATGCCTACAGTCGCCCCCACTTTGATGGGACTTGTGTAGTGTGTGACAATGACAATCCTATCAAAGTACGTGCAATGCATTTTTACTTACCTGGCTCGCCAGCTGTCACCTGGTCTGCCTGCTGTGCTGAGTTGATAATGCTAAACCCCGTACCTAGGGCGTCGCGGTTTGCGTCTCCGTACCTAGAGTGCCGCAGTGATGATGTTGGTTTCTGGATGCTAACCCCGTACCTAGGGTGTCACAGTGACGTCTCCGTACCTAGAGAGCCATAAATGTCTGAATAGTCCACATGCCGTACCTGGCGTGCTAACCCCGTACCTAGGGCGTCGCTGTGGTCTGAATGCTAACCCCGTACCTAGGGTGTCGCAGTGACGTCTCCGTACCTAGAGAGCCATAAAATGTATGAATAGTCCACATGCCGTACCTGGCGTGCTAACCCCGTACCTAGGGCGTCGCTGTGGTCTGAATGCTAACCCCGTACCTAGGGTGTCGCAGTGACGTCTCCGTACCTAGAGAGCCATAAAATGTCTGAATAGTCCACATGCCGTACCTGGCGTGCTAACCCCGTAACTAGGGCGTCGCTGTGGTCTGAATGCTAACCCCGTACCTAGGGTGTCGCAGTGACGTCTCCGTACCTAGAGAGCCACAAAATGTCTGAATAGTCCACATGCCGTACCTGGCGTGCTAACCCCGTACCTAGGGCGTCGCTGTGGTCTGAATGCTAACCCCGTACCTAGGGTGTCGCAGTGACGTCTCCGTACCTAGAGAGCCACAAAATGTCTGAATGCTAACCCCGTACCTAGGGTGTCGCGGTGACGTCTCCGTACCTAGAGAGCCACAAATGTCTGAGTGCTAACCCCGTACCTAGGGTGTCGCGGTGACGTCTCCGTACCTAGAGAGCCACAAATGTCTGAATGCTAACCCCGTACCTAGGGTGTCGCAGTTTGTGATATCTCCATACCCGGAGTGCCGTACCTGGCAAAACTGATATCTTCATACCCGGAGTGCCGTACCTGGCTGATCTGATACTATATCTCCATACCCGGAGTGCCGTACCTGGCTGATCTGATACTGATGTCTCCATACCCGGAGTGCCATACCCGGAAAAAAACTGATGCTGATAATGATGTGGGCCTCGCCCCCAGAGTGCCATACCCGGCGTGTCCATTCTCGGACTATATCTCCATTCTCGGAGTGCCATTCCCGGCGTGCCATTCTCGGCGTGCTCATTCTTGAGCTGTCCATTCCCGACTATATCTCCATTCTCAGAGTGCCATTCCCGGCGTGCCATTCTCGACGTGCTCATCCTTGAGCTGTGCTCTATTCTCGGAGTGCCATTCTTGGCTTGTTCATTCTCGAACTGTGCTCCATTCTCAGAGTGCCATTCTCGGCTTGTTCATTCTCGAACTGTGCTACTTTCTCGGAGTGTCATTCTCGGCTTGTTTATTCTCTAACTGTGATCCATTCTCGGAGTGCCATTCTCGGCTTTGTTCATTCTCGAACTCTGATCCATTCTCGGATTACCATTCCCGGCTTGTTCATTCTCGAACTCTGATCCATTCTCGGATTACCATTCCTGGCTTGTTCATTCTCAAACTCTGATCCATTCTCGGAGTGCCATTCCCGGACTAAACTAATCTGATGTAATGTGGGCCTCGCCCCCACAGTGCTATATCTGGCAGAACTGATCTGATGTAATGTGGGCCTCGACCCCAGAATGCCATACCTGGCAATTCTGATATTGATAAAGATGTGGGCCTCGCCCCCAGACTGAAACTGATGTGGGTCTTGCCCCAAAACTGATACTAATGCGGGTCTCGCCCGAAACTGATGTGGGCCTCGCCCCAAGCTGATATTGATGTGGGCCTCAACCCCGGGACTCATTCCCAAACGAATACTGATATGGGCCTTGCCCTCATGCTAACTCTAATGTGGGTCTCGCCCCATGCTGATACTGATATGGGCCTCGCCCCAAACGGATACTGATGTGGGCCTCGCCCCCATGCTGATACTGATATGGGCCTCAGCCCTGGGACTCATCCCCAAAACTACTACTCGTATGTTGCTGATTCTGGTTGGCTTGTCTTTGCCGCTTTCTCTTTTTCTTCTTTGAAACCTATGAAAAACAAAACAAACACAAAAAAGAATGCAAAATATGTTACGTGTATGCATGCATGCATGAATGATTTTCCTATCCCGCTGGGTTAGGTTTTCCACCAGTTCTCCAGGTGATTGCTCGGCCTTCTCTCTAGTCTCATGACCCAATATCTTGTTATGTCCCTGATTCACGATGTAGTAGACTGGTCGCCCCCAGTCTGGATTTAGCTTTATGCTATCTGCTATTTTGTACTTGATCAAGATGAACCACATGGTGGGGCCTTCCATATCATCATGCTATATCACATTCTACCAAATAGTCCTAATAGTTATACATATCATTGTCCTCAAAGAATGCTCAGTATTGAAACCAAAGAACCTTCAAAACATTCAACACAACTCAAATCCAAGTCTTTGAATAAATTATCTAAGCCAGACTCAATGTGTGTATGTGCAAAGGTTCTTTCACAGCTTGATCCTTAAGTAAGCCAACTCCATGATTTCGTTTCAAAAATCGGGATCGATGGGTCAAACCAACCTAGATATCTCAATTATGCCTGCAGTTGCTTTTCTGTGCTCAATGTGGTATGATTTTCTTTCTCTTTTCTCTTGTCTCTTTCTTTTCTCTTTTATTTTGAACTTCTTTTTTTTCTTTTTTTTTTCTTTCTCTTTTTTCAACACACCTACCCTTTAAGGTAGCGTTTCTCCTCATGGTGGTCCTAATACTCACCCATGGGTAGCTTCACGCTTATCGATTATAGGCGGTTCAATTCTTTCCTTTATAGACCTTTTCTTTCATTTTCAACCATACCACACATCATAACATAAGCAAATCAAGATAGACATCTAAGCAAACGGTCATTCACCGACCTATAATTTCTTCAACTAGTCACCTTGCCTGTTACTCAGGTTTTCACCGCTAAGAACCTATAGTGGAGTGTTTACGAGTCTAACATAGATCAATCACTCAAAGTATCAGATAAAAGCACATCAAGAGTTTATCGTTTCTAAGGTTTCACCTTAAAGCAATCAATTTCATCATCGGACTTATGTCTAACTATCAAGGACTAAAAACAAACAACAATTTTTTCTTTTCTTTTTTTTCTTTCCTTTTTTTTCTTTTTTTTTTCTCTTTTTTTTCTTTTTTACTTTTTTTTGGGCCCACCATGGTCTTTCTATCCTTGCAGTAAAGTTCTCTGTTTCTCGATTTCCTTTTTCCGATGTCAATGTTTGCTAAACTCTCATTTGACAAGTCTTTCTTTTTTTCTAACCCAACGGATATCTATGATGGCTTTTAAGACACGTGGGTTAACATGATGCATGTATGCATGAGATGCATGGGATGTATGAGACATAATATGCATGGGGTTATCAAAAGCATAAAGGGTGGCCCCAATAGGCCATACAACTATGGTTCACATGTGGGTTTACGGGAGTGTGGACAAAGGCTCTCGTTTGACGAAGGATTACCCACAACTAGGACTCCCCACTCAAGGGTTCGAGCGACCAAGTGAGTGCACCTTTTTTATACCTTACGGTACGTGCCAACGAGTTATGGTGTATGACTAACTGTCGAATGGATTTCCCGTTGTAGATTCCCCAGAGGGAGGGTGGAGCGAGGCTCACTTAAGTACCCAAGCCCCTTAGGCTTTTATCGCTTGGTGTCAGGAATAAACAACGAGTCCTCCAAACTAGTTTGTCACAACGAGCTACAAGTAATGGTTATCTAGGTGTCTTCACAGCTTTTCCTTATAAAAAGGTAGTGAGTGAAGGAAGACATCGAACCATTACCTAGCCTTAAAAATGCCTTTGATTACACCCCTTTCAACTCACTATAGAAACGGTCAACTAAAGCACAAATCATACACATCACAAGACATGATTTCGAGGCCAATTCTCTAAATCCCCAGTGGAGTCGCCAGACTGTAGACAACAGAACCTGGGCGACGCTGTTCTAGGCTCGCGGCCTAGTTGGGAGTATAAAATAACATGGAGTCGCCACCCGGCGTGAACCGGGACAAAGATTTAAGGCCGCACTCACCCCTCGCAAGGGAAGACCTCAAACCGTTGGGTTCGGAATGGTCCCTTACTTATGTCACTTGTGATGATATGATTTGTGCAATAAACTAACCGAATCTATTCAACATTCATGCTCAAGGGTACTTAGATCTAACATGCTTTCATCCAAATAATTCCACGCAATGTAACACAACGAGCATATTGAACTATTAAATCAACATGAATAAATCATTACCCAAACGCATCATAAACTAAGAACATGCATAATGAACAACCTAAACATGCTTTAACAAATAAATAACAAACTAAATTAAACCATGCTTTAAGTAATAAACAAATAACCTAAAGACTATAACAAGCTCAAATACAAGTTAGGATGAGACGAGATATGTATATCTTAAGCGGTACGTGGCTTTGTATCCCGAGTGCAGACCATACTACCGTCCATTCGGAATCGGCTATGGAATTTACGTCCAGGTTTCCATCCGATATACCACAAAAGGGAACACATATCCCGCTCATCCAACAATCACATCATGCCTCAAACGACTCTCATGCAATTATATATCAAAATAAATAAAACAAAAATAAAGAAGATAAGTAAAAAAGGTGCCTCAGGTCTAACCTCTTTTGTCGTCTAAGAAAGGGCGTTACACGTCCGTTGGAAGGGAGATTGATCCGATGCTTTTCCAATTTGTCTACTCAACGTCTTTCCTCGCTACTTTGATGCTCGGGCTGCTGTTTTAAGTCCGTTTCGCTGCTGTTTCGCTGCTCCGTTTCAGGTCACTGTTTTGGTCGTTTAGTGGACTGTTTTGGGTGATTTTGAAGGCTTAGGGAGGTGCGTTTGTGAGGATTTTTAGGGAAAATTTTTGGAGGTTTTTGGGATGGTTTCTAGATGATTTTAGGACTGTTTTGGAGGCTAAAGTCGAAACAAATACTGACCAGAACAGGGGACGAAACTGTGCAGTTCAAGGTGCAGTGAGGGGTGTTTCGGGACTGTTTTGGGCGCTGAATTGGAGCTGTGAATGGGGGTCTTTTGTGCGACTTTGGGGCTATATTTGAGGCTTATTTTAAGGTGTTCTAGGGCTGTGAATGGTGGCTGGAACTCGGCAATGGAGGGCTGTGAAAAGGGCTTGGGCGTGAGTGGTGTTGGTGAAGAAGAGAAGATGCGGCAATTGGAGGGTTTGTTGGCTTGGTGTTGCGGCAATGGAGGCTATTGGAAGGGCTTTGGGCGTGCAAAGGAGGCTTCACAAAGTGCTTGGACGCGCTTTAGAGAAGGATATGTGCTAGGTGCTGAAGGAGTTTGATGCGCTGTTGCTTTGAGTGCGTGAGGGGCTACTGATGGCGTTGGCTGGACGAGAGGGGAGAGAAGGGCAGGTTTAGGGTTATTATTTTGTGTCTTTTTTGTGTGAAACTGCCAGGGTTTGAATTATGTGGAGAAGGGTTATTTTTATAGGCCAAGGGAGGGGGTTTACCTTATTTGGGTAGGAAAGAGAGATTGTGTAATTAATTAGGGATATCTTTTAATTTAGTATGTGATAAGGAAATCTTTTAATTTGGGGAAGTGATTTATGTATTCTTTTTAGTTAAGGATATGATTTATTTAATTTAGGAAGGTGTTTTATTTAAATTAGGAATTTAATTTAATTTAATTTCAAGTTCAATTTAATTGGTGAATGTGATTTAATTTAATTTAAGTTTAATTTTAATTGGTTTTAATTATTTAATTGTGAGATGTGTTTTAAATATTTTAATATTTAATTTGTGAGATGTGTTTTAATGTGTTTCAACAAGCGAACCCGAAGCGAAACAAGCGAGTTAAATCTGACAAAAATTCCATTTTCCAACTTACCCTTCCAACGTCCGTTTTGCGCGGCTTTCACAACTAAAGAGGTAGTGTCTCCAAACGAGACTCATCATCGGGCTGATATGCAAAAATGCAATGCCTACATGCCTGATATCTTCAATTTGGTCAGACAGTTGCTCCTCCATTTGCTCTGCTTCTTGCTCCACCTTTTCTTCACAGATGTATTTTAGGATTTCCACAATCAATTCTTCATTTGTCATCTGTGAAATGCATGCTCCATAAGTGTCAACCCGAGGATGTAAAAATGTGTCTGTTTTTAGGTCTTCATCCTCTGATATGACTGGCTCAGGTAGCTCTTCTTCAAACATTAGTGCAAAACATTCTCCAAGATCTTCATTTTGAGGATAATGAATTTCATCCTCAATTTTTGTTGGTACAAACAGCTCTGCTTCTTCATCCTCGTCAAAGTCAGAAGAGTAATAAAAATCAAATCGAGACTTCGCTGGTGCGGGCTCCTGAACTGATACCTCTGGTTCTTGATACTGGTCAGCCTCTTCCTCTGCTAAAGTTTCATCATGAAATGCTTTGTACTCGAAGGCTTCCTCAGTGTCATCTGAAATTGCTCCTTGAGGTATGTAGCTCTGGTTTTCTATTAATTGTCTCGCTTGATCTATCATTCTCTATATGGATTCTTCTTGTCTCTGAAATTGTGCATCAATTTGAGCTTCCCGTTCCTCGAGCCAATCTTTGAGCATGTAAATCATCTGATCTTCCTCTGATGGTTCTGGTTCTTGATGAAGATGTAGGTGGATGGTGGATAAGATGGAGAATAAGGTTCAGTGAAATATGATGGTTCTTCGTACCTTGAATGATTCTGATAATTGTGCCACTCTAAAATGTAAATGCATTGATCGCTAGGGTGGTTACCATCACATATCTCACATCTCCCCATTGCGTTCTGTTGAGCAAATGTAATATTGCTTGGTTCTGACATCCAGTGATAATTGTTGGGCCGGACAACAGGCCTCAGAAAATCAGAATATTGCTCCCAAATTTGGGGTGTATCTTCTTCTAGTAAAGCTCGTAATCTCTCAATCTCCCAATATTGTTCCATTTCAACCACCTGAAAAATAAAAGAAAGAAATAAAAATTACAGATAAAAATAAAGAAAATTATATACAAGTAAATTAATTAACTTCAAAATTAATAACTCAAGAAAAATAAGTCTCCGGCAAAGGCGCCAAAAATTTGATCGGCGTAATCACACGGGTATAACGCAAGCGCACGTATCGTTCAAGTAATATAAAAATATCGATCCCATGAGAACTTAATTCCTACCGTTGTTATTAATTATTGATACTATTTATTTACAAGTATCTAATTAAGGGAGAAGAGAATGATTTCTTTTTGTTGGTTGAATGTGAATTTGCTTAAATAAAATAAACAAAATAAACAAAAGAAAATACTAAGAAAAATAAATAAAAGACACAAAGATCTAGGGTTGTGATTCCATAAAATATATCATAAAGATGAATTGATTCTCTTATATATGTGTAATAAGTCAGTTTGCTAACCTGGAACACGAAGATATGCAAAAGCCTATGTCGATGGTCGGACGCAAATACCCAAATAACACAATTAATCATATGTCTATGTTAACCAAGTTACCTGAATTCATTAAGTTCAAGTTCCAAAAGTGGCTACCCCCGCCCGACAGATATATGTCTATCATGTAAGGAAATCTATTAAAGGGTTATCTATCCTCAAGGAAGATCGTGGGCTATTGAATCTAAGGCTGACACCTAAAATCCCTTCATCAAGTTCATTTTAAGTTTACCAAATCAATCTTATTAATGGCCAATTAACAAGAAGCATTAAGCTTAAGACTCAATAAACAAACTAAAGAATTACCCATAAAAAGAAAATCAATTATTAAGTGTGTGGATATTGTGTTTCATCACTTCCCTAGAATAAAAATAAAATGTTGGGGGTTGGGGATCCACCTTTACTATTTCTAATTTAGAAATCTCTCTTACTATAATATAGAATTTATCAGTGATATTACCAACCAGCCATATAGGCGCTATCCTCATTAAGTCAGATTTTAATTAAGTCCGACCGACCATAAAGGCAGTATCATTATTTGTCCATAAACCAGCCATATAGGCGGTAATCATCTGTCACATAAAGACCGATCATATAGGCGGTGTCACATTATGACAAATTAATAAAACCAGCCATTAAGGCGGTATAAACTTTTATGTTAAATTATAATTTTCCATATTATAATTAAGGGAGATTAATCTAAACTAAAATAATAAAAGATTCACCCTTCCCCCAGCGGAAAATTAACTACAAAACATAAAAGTAAATAAAAGAAAATAAACTACTACTATTACTGAAAATAAAAATGCATAAATTAAATACTAAAAATAAATACAAACAAGATGTAATCCTTAGGGGGTGAGCAAAACCGGTTTCGGTTCCGGTTTCGCATGGAATCGGAACCTACCCGGAAAAAATCGGTTCCTAACTAAGTGGAACCGGAACCTACCCAATTAAATAGGGTACCCTATTATTCTGTTTCAATTCGGTTCCGGTCCGGTTCCGAATTACCCTATTAATATAACATTGTCAGATCAATAAGCTTGAAATATATTAACAAAGTATACAAATGATCATGCATTGCAAGCCATGCATTTAATCTTATTGCCATTGGCATCCATTTGTTAAGGCATAATAAAGTTGTTTATTTATTGCGTTGAAAGAGCTGTGTAACTCTTCAGGGAAATTTATCAGACCCAGATAATAATAATAATAATAATAATAATATAATAATAATAATAATAATAATAATAATAATAATAATAATAATAATAATAATAATAATAATAATAATAATAATAAGATTTTGACAATTTCAACAGCTGATATTATTACAAATATAGCCCATCAAGGCTCCAAATTCTAAAAACGAGAGAAGAATGAACAGCAGCTTGGAACATGAAACTGCCTGCAATTGGTTTTAGGCAAACAGCAAGAACCATTGCTCTGTTTCCTTCAATTTATCCATAAAAACATAATCCTACACAAGAATCCCATTTTTTTAATCAAAACAAATCAAACCCTAGACGCAAACAGGAGATAAAACAATCTGCTGCTACAGGTATTAAAAATATTTAAAAATCGGGTATCTAATCCGGATCTCAAATGCGGTTCCGGTTCCGGTTCCGGTTCCGACCATTTTGGAACCGGAACCTACCCGAATAAAATCGGTTCCTTCATTTTTGGAACCGGAACCTACCCGATTACAACCGGTTCCGGTTCCAAACCCGAAAAATCGGTCCGGTTCCAACCGGTTCCGGGTAGAACCGGAACCGGTGCTCACCCCTAGTAATCCTTAAATTCCTTACAAAAACCTAAGGAAAGCATGAGAATTACAAATGAAATGGCTTGGTATTTATAGGAAAATCTAAAGGCTTCCACCAATTTCTCCACCAATTGCTCCACCAAACACTCCACAAAATCCTCCACCAAACACTCCACCAAACATGCCACAAGATACTCCACAAAACACTCCACCAAACATGCAAGCATGTTTTGTGGAAGTTTGACCATTGTAAATTGTCATTTTCCATTTTTTTATTTTTTGATAATGACTTTAGTAATTACACAAAATATATTGGATTAGTCGTTAATTTAGGTCTCGAAAACTTCGGAATTCGAAAATATTTAAAATTTCAAAGTTGTAGATCTTTGACTTTTCTTTAATTTGCAACTTGAATCAGCTCAATCGGATATTGAATGAAAACGTTATGGCCAGAATACCAAACTTGCGTAAAATTGGAATTTAGGACTGCACTTCGTGACGCATACAGTAAATTTTCATTTTTGACTTTTGTTTTGCTCCGTATTTCATCGTTCTAGCCCCGATTTTGATTCCATTAAGTCCCAATATTATTTTTATCTGCAAAATAAATAAAAACACATCAAAACGTTCATAAAACTCGAGAAACTATACAAAATATTAGGTTAAATGAGTGGGAAATAGTGATATAATTACCATTCTATGTATAGAATTAGAATGTAAAATAGATCTATAAAATAATCAAATCAATTAGAGATCATGTCCGAATAGAGAAACTGAACATTGTTGGACATGGTAAGGTCAATGATGAGTCGCACTGAGCTACCGATTTTCTTCTAGGGATATGCATTATACAGTGCAATACTTATTTTGAATAAGGTTCCGTCAAAGTCTGTTGGACAGACTCCATATGAGATATGGATAGGAAAGAAACCGGGTTTCTCATTCCTGAAGATTTGGGGATGCTGGACATATGTTAAATGTTTGGATGGTACCAAACTAGAACCCAAATCGGATAAGTGCATATTTGTAGGTTATCCTAGGGAAACCAAAAGATATTACTTCTAAAACCCACAAGAGAACAAAATATTTGTTGCTCTTC
The DNA here is from genome assembly GCA_019454045.1 of Zanthoxylum bungeanum. Taxonomy (NCBI): domain Eukaryota; kingdom Viridiplantae; phylum Streptophyta; class Magnoliopsida; order Sapindales; family Rutaceae; genus Zanthoxylum; species Zanthoxylum bungeanum. The sequence goes on along the minus strand of SKCR01008817.1, from coordinate 86,624 downwards.
ATGCAGTTTTCCTAGAAAAGGAATTCATAAATATAGTGGTAAGTGGGAGGAAAATATAACTGGATGAAAATTAGAGTGATATTGTTCCTGCACCGACCCCCTCACGAAACACGAACAGTCCATCAGGAATGAGACTATTCCACAATCTTCTAATACACAAGAACCATATAAGTCGGAGAGAGTCAGAAAACAACCTGAGAGGTATGGTTTTCTGATCCACCTCATGTAGACATTAATCTTATTGAGGAAGATGAACCGACTATGTATAAGGAAGCGATACAAGGTATCGACTCCTCTTTATGGCAAGAATCCATGAAGTCCAAAATGGATTCCATGTATACCAACCAAGTTTGGACACTGGTTGATGCACCAGAAGGCATTAAGCCTATTGCTTGTAAATGGGTCTTCAAAAGGAAGACGAACATGGAAGGCAACATACAAACGTACAAAGCTAGGCTTGTAGCGAAAGGTTATCGTCAACGACATGGTGTCGATTACGATGAAAACTTTTCACCTGTTGCCATGATGAAATCCATTCGGATAATGCTTGCTATTGCTGCATATTTCGATTATGAAATATGACATATGGATGCTAAAACCGCTTTCTTTAACAGAAACCTTTTGGAGGATGTTTATATACAACAATTAATGGTTTTGTCATACCAAAACATGCAAACAAGGTTTGCAAGTTAAACCAATCCATTTATTGATTAAAGCAAGCATCGCGTTCTTTGAACCAATGTTTTGATGAGATCATAAAAGAATATGGTTTCATTCAAAACGAAGATGATTCATATGTATATAAGAAGGTTAGTGGGAGCGCATTGACATTTATTATCCTATGCATTGACGATGTATTGCTTCTTTGCAATGACATTTCATTAAAATTCTCAATGAAAGACCTGGGAGAGGCAGCCTTTATTCTAAGAATAAGGATCTACCGGGATAGATCTAGAAAGCTGCTTGGACTCTCCCAGAGCTCGTATATTGACAAAGTATTGAAGAAATTCAACATGGATCAGTCCAAGAAGGGGTTGCTTCCGGTGTCACATGGCGTCTCTCTATCTAAGGATATGTGTCCTAAAACTCAAGATGAGAGAGATACAATGATTCGGATCCCGTATGCTTCCGCAATCGGATCAATCATGTACGCCATGATATGTACGCGACTTGATGTCTCATATGCTTTGAGCATGTGCAGTCGCTATCAGGCCGATCCAGGTGATGGTCACTGGATTGCTGTAAAGAACATCCTTAAGTATCTTAGATGAACTAAGTATGCTTTCTTAGTCTATGGGGAAGGCGAACTTGAGGTGACTGGGTTTGCCGATGCAAGTTTCCAAACCGATAAAGATGAATGTAAGTCGCAATCAGGGTACATATTTTGTTTGAACAACAGAGCAGTGAGCTGGAAATCTTCCAAGCAAGAGACTGTTGTCGATTCAATAACAGAAGCAGAATATATTGCTGCAGCTGAGGCAACAACAGAAGCAGTTTGGATCCGTAAATTCCTAATTGGATTAGGAGTAGTTCCGTTAGCAGCTGAGCCCGTACCTTTGTATTGTGACAATAATAGGGCTATAACACATGCTAATGAACCACGGTCTCATCAACGATCCAAGCATGTACTTCGACGATTTCATCTGATTCATGAGATCATACATCATGGCGATGTGAAGATCGAGAAGATCACATAAGATGAAAACATTGTAGATCCGCTGACGAAAGCTATTTCTCAGTAAAAGTTTGAGCGACATGTATATAGTTCAGGTATTAGATACTTGAGTGATTGGCTATAGGCCAAGTGGGAGATTGTTGGACAATTATGATCCATAACATCACTATTTGCAAAAGACATTGTGTTTTGGTACAAATTAACTATGTGACAAAGGGAAATTGCTATTTTATCATTATTGTAATTGGATTACTTGGATATATATAATGATAAAAGTCCATATGGTTAAATCAGATTAATAAGATATGAGACAATATTAATCCATAAACATTTTAATCATTAAATATCCATAGTCGTAGTATTATCGAGACTGGACATCGATAATGTGAAATAGACTAGTATTACACATGTGCATGTTATGGAAGCTTAACGGCATAGTTATCATATATTTAGGTATTAGATACTTATGCAACTGTGATCAGAGGTTCTGTTAGCCGTTGGACCGGGAACAGCTTCGCTCTGGATAGACCCACTCAGAATCTCATTGGTAGTATGACTATGTGTCTATGGGATTTCAAATCAGGGTAGGTGTCTTTAATCTGAGACTTTGGTATTGGTCGTCTGGAGCTTTAACAGGTTCTATGTACGCCTCTATTGGGTTTACTGAGAATCTTAGTGTATTGGATGTAATGTCAAGATGAGAGTATCACTTCAGTCATATGGAGATGATGGTCACACAAGATACGGAACTAGTACTCTTAGATGCTACAGCTATCGGGATAGTATGACTAGGTCATGATTATCCGATTATAGAGACTAGTTGCTCGGGATCCGATATATGCTTCGTACGGGGTAGACACAGAGCCAGCCCTTGGCCTAACATATGACATCTGATACTGGATCGTATTACACAATATATTGTATTACTACGCTGATACAGATGATATTCCTCGGAGGATATTTCTGGAGAATTGGGTAGGCATGATGCTTTGCTAGAAGCCAACCATGTCTTGTAAATCGGTGAGAACGTGGTACGGGGTACACACGTGTTCATATAGTCTGATGACCGTATTTACTGCCAACATATCCAAGAATCTCTTGGGTCGCTTCCCAAGGATTCACCAATAATATTTGACTCAAATAGAATTAATCTGGGATTAATTATGAGAGAGAAAATTAATATGGGATTAATTACGGCAAGAATTAATCTGGGATTAGATTCGTCTAGAAGAGAGAAATCGATTAATTTGGAATTAATCGATAAAATAATTTTAATAGTTGAATTAGTTTTTTCTATTTAATTTATTTATTTAGGCTAAAATAATATATCGGATATATTAATTGAAATTAGATTTCAATACGAAATTAAAATTGGATTTTAATTCGAGCGAACGAATTAATTTGGAATTAATTCGTAAGCGACTACGTAATAATTTTACGAGGCATAATTATTTAATTAAATTGGATTTAATTATGTAGCGACGAAAAATTCATTTATTTCGGAATTAAACGAACCCAGGCCCAAGCTAAGTTGTGTGTTGGACAAGCCAACTTAAATTTGGAATTTAAAAGTGGTGGGACCCATGACTTACATCAATTGTTTGACAAATGATGGAAGTAGTTGGCCTTTAATTAATTGGATTCTTTAACCAACACACTAACTAAGTTTTGTTAGACACAACTATTCACCATCTCTCTTTTTCTCTCTAAGGCTGTGACCTTCTCTTCTTCTTCTTGAGTTTTTGCTTCAAAAATTCATACAAGCTAGCACTTGGAGAGTTGAATCAAGGTGATAGGGAAACTCACCCAAGAGTTTAACAATAAATATAAAGCTTGGAGCTTCATCATTTCAAGAAATTATTGAAATTTCTTGAAATGATGTAAGTTATTCCACAACTTTTACTTTATTATTCATACACAAATCATGTTTAGGATCTTGAAATGTCTTAGAGACACTAACACTCCATAGAAAAGCTCTCAAATTTTTGTTTGGAGAAACAAAGAAGAAAGTGTAGAAATCAAGAAAAAGTTGGAGGAAAGTAGAAGATTTGGAGGTAATCTTCAATAATCTTAAACTTAGAAAGCTTGTTTCTTATTCTTGAGCATCTAGACAAGTTCTAGGGTTTCTCCCTTTCTTATATTTTGGGGTTTTTTTTATTTGGATGATGGATTTGGAGGCTAGATGCATGTGTGAAGTTAGATTGGATAATATTATTGTAATATTAGTTCAATTTTATCATTTGATGACTTGTTGCCATTCTAGAGTATTATGACCACTCTTGTAACTCCTAGAATTGTTCTTGAATTCTTCAATTGTGGTGACTTTGGTTGGTGTGATTATTAAATGATTAATGTTGAGAAAATTGGATTTAAAGCATAAAAAATAATATTTTTGGTTACCAAATCATATCTAGAAATTCTGTGTTTCTGGTGATGAAAAGTATGTTATATAAATGTATTGGATGTGTTTTAGGCATTGGAACAATTGCAGGAAATTTTTTCGGAGTTGAAATATACGAAAACGGTGAAAAACGGCGTTACCGGGTGAGTTCCGGGCTTACCGGGTGTCCGCTATCCAAACAAAGAATTGGTCACTGTTCGGGCAGCTCATGAACTGCCCTAGTACTATTGGGGCTAACTGGGCAGCCCCATGTGCATTGGATTGTCGGTTCGGTCAAAAACGCGTTTTATGCCATTTTGCGGAAAAATATTTTCGTAAAAGTTTCGCGATGTTTCTTAACTATTTATGTCATTATTTGATATCGAATAAATATTTTTAGGTGAAATATGAATGAATTATTCATATTGGATATTGAATAATTTATTCGGTAATTTAAAAGTTTTAAAATTATGATTTCACCTGAACCGCGAGCTTCCGCTGCGCCCGCGCCAAAACCCCAACAGAGATTTCCTGAACAATGTAAATCTAAGCTACAACCGAGAGGGGATGGTCCATTTCAAGTCTTGGAATGGATTAATGACAATGCATACAAGCTGGATTTACAAGGTGAGTATAATGTGTCTGCTACATTTAATGTTTCTGACTTAACTCTTTTTTATGCAGGTACAGATTCGAGGTCGAATCCTTTTCAAGAGAGGGGAATGACACGAATCCAGCCACTCAAGGAACATTAGATGTCACGACCAGTAATATGGTAGAGCTTTTGCAAGTTCCAACAAGACCAATCATACGCCAAAGAGCTAAGAAGATCAGAGACGCAATTGCAGGGCTAGCACAGAATGCAATGGTCGAGTGTGACAGACAACTCCATGACATATTGGCGTCACATGAGGGCTTCAATGGAGTAGGTCCAAAGCTATTCCACTTGACCTGAGTCATATCCGATTAAAGCACCAGTAATCCTGAAACCAAGTATATTTTTGACGGATAAAACCGATTCAAGTCCGACACCAAATATTTGAGTTACGCAAGGTTTAATGGGCTTGAGACATAATATTTGGGATTTGTTACAAGTGGCCACGAAATTTATGAGCTTTTGGTGTGAATGGGACAACTTGAGACATTTGGGCAAAGTTTTCCACCTTTGTTGAATTTTGTGATTTTGTGTTTTTTCTTTATTGACTTTTTCAAAGTTATTGATGACTTTAGACACATTGTTTGACATTTTTATTATATTGTCTAAGCTATTAAATGACTAGTAAAGGCATACCCTTTAAATAGTCATTAGTTAGCAAGTTAGGATGTTTTGATATTTTTACACCTATTAGTGTTTCTTTCATTGTACTATATATTGTAACATTTCTTTATTAATAAATTAATCAACCATTTTCAAAAATTTAGCTTCATCTTAAAAGCTTGGCTTTGGCCAAAATTGCTTAAGGGATAGATTCCCCATATTTCATGCAATCGACTTATCTAAGTGTGGGAACACAGGAACTGGGCCGCATGCTGTCCCGGGCTCGCGGCCCGGTCGGGAGTACGTAGTAGCCACGAGGGACTAAACCAGAGAATAATGGAGTCGCCACCCGGTGTGAACCGGAAAATGAGATTTAAGGCCACACTCACCCCTCGCAAGGGAAGACCTCACACCGTTGGGTTCAGAATGGTCCCTTACTTATGCCACTTGTAATGACAGGATTTATGTAATAATTTAATCAGGTTTAAGTAGCACTTATTTCCAAGAGTATCATGCTTCTAAATTCACAGGTACAAAATAAAACTTATACATACATTTCACATATATCTCACATCTAAGAACACATGCTTGAAAATACCTCAAGTAACAACGAACATACAACTTCATTTAGCATATCATATTCATGAAAAACACAAGCATACATGTGAGCACTTTTCCAAGTGATACGTGGAATTGTATCCCAAGTACAGACCGCATTACCGTCCATTCGGAATCGGCTACGGAATTTATGTCTGGGTTTCCATCCGATATATCACAAGAAATAATACTCCAAAGTCATCATGGCATAGGTATATGAATCGTAATGCGTTAAATCAAGACTAAGGCAAATGACGCAACTAATGGAATAAACATGCTTTTCATTATTATGTGCACAAAGATAAGAATGACTATGTGTGGTTCCATAAAAAAATCACCTAAGAAACATTATACATGGCATGTGATGAATATGTCTCAGTTCAGTGTGTTCGCGTTCGTGTAGTGTTCGTAAACGCGTTCGAACGGTAAACAGAAGGTTCGCGTTCGTATGGCGTTTGATAACACGTTCGAACGGAAATGAAACAGAATGCTCATGTTCGTATGGCGTTTGTTAACGCGTTCGAACGGAAATGAAACAGAATGCTCACGTTCGTATGGCGTTCGTGAACGCGTTCGAACGGAAATGAAACAGAATACTCACGTTCGTATGGCGTTTGTGAACGCGTTCGAACAGAAATGAGACCTGATGCATGATAAGGCACAAATGCATGCGCGTTCGAGTTGCGTTTGTAAACGCGTTCGAACAAGAACAGACCTGATGCATGAAATGGGACGCAATATATAAACAACAAAATAAAGGGGCGCGGTGAAGTACTGCCGTAAAGGTGGCCTTTTGGGGCTCTTGGTCTCTCAAAGAGAGGACCTTTAGACCAACATACTAAGCCCATGCGCGTCACATCACAACACATGAAATAAAGACAATAAAAGTGTAGGACTTCGTATGCCCAATTGAACGTACATTCAACCCAAACACACTTCGTCCAGCGCGGCGAAGTAGTGTCACAAAGGTGGCCTTTTAGGCTCTTAGTCTCTCAAATAGAGGACCTTTGGACTAACTCACCAAGCCCATGCGCTCGATCGCATCATACATACAAAAATAAAGACAATCATATCAAACTTAATATATCCGATTGAACGTGTCTTGCATTCAACCGAACACACATCAACCGGCGCGGCAAAGCATCATGGTAAAAGGCTTTAACCCCTCCCCATAGGGGATCTGTCATTCCACTTACTAAGCCCATGCGCTTGATTGAACCATGCATAAATAAGCAACATGCGGAATTCAACTGACGAATAAATAAACCAAAGCAACACAAAACAAAAGAGGGTGCCGTTTACTCAAGCGGTACGTGGAGTTGTGTCCCGAGTACATATCATATTACCGTCCATTTGGAATCGGCTATGAAATTTATGTCCAGGTTTCCATCCGATATACCGCGAGAGTTGACACGTCTCTCATTTTATTCCACAGCCACAACATACAACATCTCATAATTCATGCATATTTATCTACTCAAGGGCCACAACATGCATTTCAACATGACAATCATGCAAGTAATATTTAATAAATAATACAAAAAAAAACGAGTGTGAAAGATACCCTCAGGTCTAACCTTTTTGCCAACTTTCAGGCTTGCGTTTCACGGACGTCGGAAGGGTACAGCTCCTCAACTTCTCCGGTTCACTGGTTTAGCGTCCTAGATCACCGCCTTTCTATTTTGCTTGCGGCTTGAACTCCGTTCTGCTACTGTTCGGCCTCTGTTTTGCTGCTCACTGTTCAGGTCACCTGTTTGACATTTTAACGGACTGTTCCAAGTCTTTGTGTGAGTTTTTAGTTTAGTCTTGTGTGATTATTTTAAGAATTATGGATGCAGTTTTTATGTTATTACTTAAGGTTTTTAGGGAATGTTTTAAGTGTGTTTTACTGCTGTTTTAGGGGTTAAATTACTATTGTTTGGGCGTGTAAAACAGTGCAGTTTTATGTTCACTGCAGTTCGGTTTTTGGTTATAATTTTCGGTGATGGAGGGCTGCTGTATATGGTTGGTTTCAGTGGCTTTAGGAAGATATAAAGGCTTGTTATTTTCGGTTATGGAGGGGTTAAGGACGGTGATGTGTTCGGCTATGGAATAGAGGAGATGAAAAGAATATTTTTTACTTATTCTTGTGATTGGTGTGAATAGAGAGCTTGGAGAGGGGTTGTAAATTCTTCTCTTCTTTTATTTTTTGTGATGGGCGTGAACTAGGAGTCTTAATGCCTTGGAGAGGTGTGGTTTATATAGAGAAGGGTTAGGGCTTCACCTTGTCTCACAAGGAAGGGATTTGGTGCATTAAAGGGAGGATTTGATTTGGTGTTGAGCAAGGAAAGTCAAAGATTGAGGGGGGACAAATCTTGGCTAGAATAGGAAGTCAATATATGTAATTGGTTATGATTGATTTTAATTAGGCATGACATCTTTTTATTTTAGTATGTGATTTTTTAGTTAGGAAGTTAATATATTTGATTTATCTTCATTAGGTATGATTATATTTTTTGTTTTATTTAATTGGTAAATGGTTTAAATATTTTATTTAATGTTTAATGTTTAATTTAATTAAATTGGGATGTGTTTTATGGGCTTTGGGGAGCTAATTGGGCTGGGGTGCGAGGTAGCAGCAAAACCAGAAACACCGACGCCGTTCGAACGCCAATTCGAACGCCACACGAACGTCCGCAATCTGCCCGACGTTCGAACGAAGTAACGAACACAGCACTAACGAAGACAGTGAGCTTGTGAAATGAACTTGATGACGTACTTATTCTGAATTTCCCCTTCCGACCTCTGTTTCCCGCAATATCCTTAGCTAAAAAGGTAGTGCCTCCAACTGAGACTCATCATCGGGTTTCACATGCAAAAATGCAATGCCTACAGTCACCCCCACTTTGATGGGACTTGTGCAGTGTGTGTCTTTGAACAATCCTATCAAAGTTATGCAATGCATTTTCACTTACCTGGCTCGTCTGATGCCTCGAGCTGAGTTGGTGCTGCAAGTGGACCTCGATCCTGGGACGCATCCCAATAACTGCAACCGACAACGGGGGCACCTCGACCCTGGGCATCTCGACCCAACACCGCTGATAATAGGGACCTCGCCCTCGAACTGATGATGTAGTGGGCACCTCGACCCTGGGCACCTCGACCCGGAACTACAACTGACAATGGGGGCACCTCGACCCTGGGCACCTCGACCCAACACCGCTGACAATAGGGACCTTGCCCTCGAACTGATGATGTAGTGGGCACCTCGACCCTGGGCACCTCGAGCCGGAACTACAATTGACAACGGGGGCACCTCGACCCAACACCGCTGACAATAGGGACCTCGCCCTCGAACTGATGATGTAGTGGGCACCTCGACCCTGGGCACCTCGACCCGGAACTACAACTGATAACGGGGGCACCTCGACCCTGGGCACCTCGACCCAACACCGCTGACAATAGGGACCTCGCCCTCGAACTGATGATGTAGTTGGCACCTCGACCCTGGGCACCTCGACCCGGAACTACAACTGACAACGAGGCCTCGCCCTCAAGCTGATATGGGCCTCGCCCACAAGCCGACATGATATGGGCCTCGCCCCTTTGGGACTCATCCCCAAAGACTGAAATTGTGTTGACGCTGCTTGGCTCATTTCTGCCGCTTTCTCCTTTCTTTGAACATGCGAACACAAAAAAAAACAAACACAAAGAGAATGCAATGTTACGTGTAAGCATGAATGATTTTCTGATTCCGTTGGGTTAGGTCTTCTGCCAATTCCCGTAGTGACTGCTCGGTCTTCTCTCCCTCAGGCAAAGTATTGCTTTAATCTGTCTACGTTGATCGGTTCGGTGAACTCGTTTCCCTCCAAATCTGATAGCTTCACTGCTCCATTTCCCATTACCTTCTGCACTATGTAAGGTCCTTCCCAGTTAGGTCTGAATTTTCCTCTTGGATCTGTCGTCGACGGCCTCGACTGCTTAAGTACCATATCACCTTTTCTGATCTTGGTGGGACGTACTTTCTTGTTGAATGCCCGGGCTAGTCTCTTCTCATCCAATAGTGCTAACTGATCAAACCTCTGTGCGGCCCAATCCTGTTCTGGTAATTCTGCCTCTGTTAATACCCTCATAGACTGTATCTCCACTTCTACCAGCAATACTGCTTCCATTCCATAGACCAAAGAGTAAGGTGTGGCCCATGTTGCTGTCCTCACTGATGTTCTGTACCCCCACAGAGCATATGGTAGTTTCTCGGCCCAATCTCTGCAATTTTCTGTCATCTTGGCTAAAATTGTCTTTATAGTCTTGTTGGCTGCCTCAACTGCCTCATTTGCCTACGGCCTGTACGGTGATGACTTGTGGTGGCCTATCCCGTACCTCTGTAACATTGCCTTCGTCTCTCCTTGAAATTGGACCCCGTTGTCTGTCACTACATGATGCGGCATACCATACCGACAAATGAGGTTCCGAGCTATAAACTTTTCCATCTGCTTTGCTGTAACATTACAGAATGATTCGGCTTCCACCCACTTTGAGAAGTAATCTACTGCCACTACTATGAAGCGATGCCCATTTGAAGCATTCGGTCGAATTTCTCCAATCATATCAATTCCCCATGCTGAGAAAGGCCACGGCTCTGACAGCCCGTGTAACTCTGTGTGCGGTAAGTGATTCAAATTACCATGTGCTTGACAGTCATGACAGTGCTTTACCATCTTCGCGCAGTCTGTTTCCATGGTTGACCAATAAAAACATTGTCTCACTATCTTGCGGGACAGATTCAACCCGTTCATGTGCGGACCACATACCCCGGCGTGTATTTCATCCATTACATGTTGAGTTTCTTCTTTTCTCAAACACTTCAACTGGATACCGTTTGCCTGCCTCTTGTACAGTTCCCCTTTCAAAATCACATATTGGGAAGCCAACTTCTGAATGGCTATTCTGTCTTTTCTGCCTGCCCCTTCCGGGAGTTCACTATGTTCCAGATACCTCTGAATGTCATAATACCAAGGTTTACCGTCGTCGACCTCAACTCCCAGAATTCTTTCTATCTCATAAACAGGTCTGCTCGCTGTTGTCAGTATCAACGGTCTCATCACTAACTTTTCTGGATTTTCCCAAGTTGCTGCAAGTGTAGCCAATGCATCTGCCATCTGATTCTCTTCTCTCGGTAAATGCTGAAACTTACACTCGGGGATAACCTGTGCCAACTTTCTGAGGTGAAAAAGTTAAAGTTTCAACTGTTCTTCTTTCAATTCCCATTCTCCTCGCATCTGCTGGACTACCAACATAGAATCTCCGTAGACTTCCACACTCCCGGCCTTCAAGGCTATCAATGCTGTCAAACCAAAAGCACATGCTTCATACTCGGCCATGTTATTAGTCACTCTGAATGTCAACCTCTTGGCCAAAGGCAAAGTCTCTCCCTCGGGGGTCACTATCACGATCCCAATTCCGGCTCCCTTGTAATTCACTGCTCCGTCAAAATACATCTTCCATCTCTGGACTGTTATTGCTTGGATCTCTTCATCTGGAAATTCAAACTTATACTGATCCGCCTCAACAGGTTGCATTGCCAGAAACTCTGCTACTGCTCGCCCTTTGATCACTTTGGAGGTGAGATATTCAATGTCAAACTCTGTCAGCAATACCAACCATCTGCCCAACTTTCCCACTAGCGAAGGCACCGAATGAAGATATTTCAGAGGATTTTCCTTGGCCACTATCTGGATCTTGTATGACTGGAAATAATGCCGCAATTTTCTGGAAGCCCATACCACTGCAAGACAGATCTTCTCAACTTCTTGATACCGAGCCTCATACGGGAGCATCTTCTTACTCAGATAGTAAACTGCATGTTCTACCCCTGTCTCATCTGCCTGTACCATCATTGCCCCTAGTGCTTCTGATTCTATAGCCAAATACAATACCAAAGGTCTGCCCGGTCTCGGAGGTTTCAATACAGGAGGCTTTACCAAGTACTCTCTGATCTTGTCGAAAGCTGTCTGACACTGTTCATTCCATCTCACTGGCTGATCTTTTCTCAATAGTTTGAAGATAGGCTCACATACTGATGTCAACTTGGCAATGAACCGACTGATGTACTGAATCTTTCCCAAGAATGCTCTGACTTCTTTTTCTGTCTTCAGTGCAGGCATTTCTGTGATTGCCTTGATCTTTTCGGAGTCTACCTCTATTCCGCCCATTCCCACTGTATGACCAAGCAATTTCCCTGATGTCACCCCAAAACACACACTTCTTAAGGTTTAGCCGCAGGTTGTATCTGTCAACTCTCTGAAGAAACCTTTCCAGTGCTTCAATATGCCCAACTCTTGTCTCTGATTTTACCATCATGTTATCCACATACACCTCAATCTCTTTGTGCATCAAGTCATGGAAAAGTGTAGTGGCCATCCGCTGATAAGTAGCTCCCGCATTCTTAAGTCCAAACGGCATAACCTTGTAACAATAAGTACCCCCCACTCGGTAACAAATGCAGTCTTGTGTTTATCTTCCTCAGCCATGAGAACCTGATTGTAACCTGAAAATCCATCTGCAAATGAATACATAGCAGATAAAGCCGCACTATCAACCAGAACATCTATATGTGGCAGAGGAAAATCATCTTTCAGACAAGCTTTTTGTTGAGATCTCTGTAGTCTACACACATTCTGACCTTCCCATCTTTCTTTGGTACCGGCACTATATTAGCCAACCACTCTGGATATTTTACTACTTCCAAGAACCCCACATCTATCTGTTTCTTAACTTTCTCTCTGACTTTCTCAGCCCATTCTGGTCTCATCCGTCGGAGTTTCTGTTTTACTGGCCTCATATTCGGATAAGTTGGTATTGTGTGCCAATGAGCTATGGTGTGTGACGGACTGTCAAATTGATTTCCCGTTGTAGATTCCCCAGAGGGAAGGTGGAGCGAGGCTCACTTAAATACCCAAGCCTCTTAGGCTCTTATCGCTTGGTGTCAGGAATAAACAACGAGTCCTCCAAATTAGTCCATCACAATAAGCTGCGAGTAGATGGTTATCTAGGTGCCTTCACAGCTTTTCCTTCTAGAAAGGTAGTGAATGAAGGAAGACACCAAACCATTACCTAGCCTTAAAATGCCTTTGATTAAACCCTCACTTTATCCACTATAGACACAGTCAATTAAAACATAAATCCAAACATCACAAGACAATATTTCGGGGCCGATTCTCTATCCCTAGTGGAGTCGCCAGACTGTAGACAACAGAACTTGACGACGTTGTTCTAGGCTCGCGGCCTAGTTGGGAAGTACGAAATAACATGGAGTCGCCACCCGGTGTGAACCGGGACAAAGATGTAAGGCCGCACTCACCCCTCGCAAGGGAAGACCTCAAACCGTTGGGTTCAGAATGGTCTCTTACTTATGTCACTTGTGATGATATAATTTGTGCAATGAATCAACCAAGTCTACTCAATAATCATGCTCAATGGTATTTAGATCTAATCATGCTTTCATCCAAATAACTCCACACAATGTAACACAACGAGCATATTAAACCATCAAATCAACATGTATAAATCATTACCCAAACACATCATAAACTAATAAAATACATAAAGAACAACCTAAATATGCTTTAACAAATAAATAACAAACTAAATTAAACCATGCTTTAAATAATAAACGAATAACCTAAAGACTATAACATGCTAAAATATAAATTTGGATGAGACGAGATACGTGTATCTTAAGTGGTACGTGGCATTGTATCCCGAGTGCAGACCATACTACCGTCCATTCGGAATTGGCTATGGAATTTACGTCCGGGTTTCCATCTGATATACCACAAAAGGGAATACACATCCCGCTCATCCAACAATCACATCATGCTTCAAACGACTCTCATGCAATTATATATCAAAATAAATAAAACAAAGATAAAGAAGATAAGTAAAAAAGGTGCCCTCAGGTCTAACCTCTTTTGTCGTCTAAGAAAGGGCGTTACACGTCCGTTGGAAGGGTTGATGTTCCGCAACTTTTCTGGTTCACTAATCCAACGTTTTTTTCTCGTTGTTTCGCTGTTTGGACAGCTGTTTTCACTCCGTTTCGTTGCTGTTTTCAAGGTATTTTCTGGTCATTGTTTTAAGGCAATTTAGGGACAGTTTTGGTGTCGGTTTTAGGGGTTAAGGGGCTGCGATTTTGGTGATCTTTAAGGGGAATTCTGGGCAGTTTTGGGTCAATTTCTGGATTGTTTTGGGGGCTATTTATGTGTCAGTTAAAGGCTTATTTATTAAGGGGTAATGAATTGAGGTGGCTTTTGTGCGGCAATGGGTGAAGTGGCTAGGTGGCATGTGCGGTTTGTGGCTTTGGCGTCAGGTGACAGGTGTGTGGGAAGGCAGGCTGAAGGGCGTTGAGGGTTATGTGGCTGATTGAAGGAGCAAGGTGGCGTCTTGCGTGAGGTTAAGGTAGCTATTGGGAAGGGCGTGAGCCGACAGTGAAGTGGGGACGTGAACGTGGCTGTTTGGAAGGACGTGAGTGTAGTGAAGGCTAGGTGGCGTTGTGGGCTTCACGTAAGGGCTGAATGGGTCATGGTAGGTGCGTTAGGGGCAGTTGATTGAAGCGGTGAGGGCAGTAAAGAGGTGAAGTATGCGCGTTGTGTTGATGAAGGCAAGATCGTGTTTTGGCTTTGTTGCGCGAGTGAATTGGGGGAGGGCAATGGCTACGTGAACGTGTGCTGTTTGAGGGCAAAGGTTAGTGAATGTGTGTTGTTTGAGGGTTCGGCTGAGGATTAAAGCGTGTGTGAAAGAAGAGAGGGCTGGTTATTTTCTTTTGTATTTTCGTGAGGATCAGCCAGCCAGGGTTATGTGTTGGTGAATGGTTCTTTTTATAGGCAAAGGGATGAGTTTTCCTTGTTGGGGAAGGAATCAAATTTGTGTATTAATTAGGAGATATTTTTAATTTAGTATGTGATAGGGAAAATCTTTTAATTAAGGGAAGTGATTTGATTTATTCTTTTTAGTTAAGGATATGATTTATTTAATTTAGGAAGGTGATTTAATTTAATTTAGGAATGTGTTTTATTAAATTAGGAATTAATTTAATTTAATTTCAAGTTCAATTTAATTGGTGAATGTGATTTAATTTAATTTAAGTTTAATTTTAATTGGTTTTAATTATTTAATTGTGAGATGTGTTTTAAATATTTTAATTATTTAATTTGTGAGATGTGTTTTAATGGGTTTGGTGTGTTTTAAAACAGAGGTCCAACAAGCGAACCCGAAGCGAAACAAGCGAGTTAAATCTGACAAAATGCTAATTTCCAACTTTACCCTTCCAACGTCTGTTTCCCGCGGCTTTCACAATTAAAGAGGTAGTGTCTCCATACGAGACTCATCATCGGGCTGATATGTAAAAATGCAATGCCTACACTAAGGCGTGGCAACCTTAGTGGTGTCTCCGTGCTAGCAGAATACTACAAGGAATCATCTTAAGGGTTCTCAAAGACAAGTTCTTTGTGGGTCTTATTTGTGGCCTTGGAAGTGTTTTGTTCCAACAAAATCAAATTCGCGATTCTTAGGATCATGTCTGTTGCGAGGGGTTTGCTTGGCCTAATCCTCCAAGTGAGTTCCGCGTCAGAATATTTAATAGAAATGAATGAATTTTTTGTTATCGATTAAATCCTTTCCAAATTACAGGGTCTCGTAACTAATCATTCATAATTAATCAGATCATTGATATAAATAATATCCAAATACCAAATCCACCTCTATATAAATCAAACCTACTCGAAGTAGACGGAGCTCTTGGAAAGATTAAAGAAAGAACATGGTCTTCCTCCGTAAGGAATTTTTCCAATAATTCTGAACCTAATCTTTTCAAAAAGGCACGTACAATACTTTTATGTTTTCGAACCAAATTTTTAACACAAGAAATTTGAAGTATATATTTTATTCGATACAATTTTTTTTTTGCGGATCCGCTGTGATAATGAGAAAGATTTATGCATATACACACAAAATCGGTCGATAAGATGAGAATCAGAGAAATTGGCCCACGCCGCCTTACTGATGGGATTCCCTAATGCGTTACAAAACTGTGTCTTCGTCAATGATCCAATCAGATAAATAATTGGAACGATCGTATCGACCTTCTTCATAGAATTACCTATTAGAAATGAATTTTCTAGCATTTGACTCCGTACCACCAAAGAATTGAGTCACACTGGAAAGATAGCCCAGAAAGTTGATAGAGTACTTGCCTAAGTGGTTTAGATGAACCATTCCTAGTTGAGACGACATGTGACAATGCCATTGCCATAAACCGACAAGGTAATATTTCCATTTATTCATCAGAAGAGGCGTATCCTTTGAAGCTAGAATGGATTCTCCTTGATCTCTAACATAATGCATGAAAGAATCCTTGAACAAGCATAAGATGTCCTGAAAATCTTTAACAGAGACTTCGACAAGATCTTCAACTTTAGCCAAAGGCGTATCCGCTGTGCGAGGAGTCTTTCCGCGAAAAGTTCATGCAACGATTCCTACAAAAATCTATTCAGAATTCGAGACAATTTTTATCTCAAGTCTCAAATTTTTTCTAATAAATCATGAATCCTGATCAGGATTCAAGATCCATATCCATTCGTTCCGGGATTGGTAAATCTTGACTCCTCTAGATCATTTGTCAACTCTATACTAATACCTATAATGAATAGCTAGACCCAGGGTTGATAATTTTTCATTATTTGAAAATAGAATGGTACAAGACAAAAAAAATCCTAAAATTTTTCATGGGACAAAAAACAGGACGAGATTTTAACGGGACTGGATCGAGATGATTTTTTATCCTAAAAATAACGTGACAGAATTGGAATGATTTTATCCGAGATTAACCTTAGTTTTAGAATGCATATTCAGACTAACTTTTAGGAATTTTGGATCAATTTTCTTGTTATTTTTGGTTTTGAACCATTCACAACTTTTTTCATGTTGAAACGACTAGTCTATTTTCACAAGTACTCTAACTTTTACCAAAACAAATAGATATAATTTACTAATAAGTTCATTTTTTAAATAATGAAATCTAATTGTAGATTGAAACAAACTTGGAGATTATGGATGTCTCTATTTCCCTTGGTTGATTTTCCAAATTAATTTCTATCAATGTTTAACGTAGGCAGTGATTCTTACATAAAATACAAATTATCTCATTACTTATAATTTTGTGAAATAAAAGGTACTAAAATGTTATATACAAAAAAAAAAAAAAAAAAAAAAAATTCAAAAGTAGAGGTGAATAAACCTTGTCAAGTAATTGTCAGTACGTATTCAACACACTTCTTTCACACACTCTCTCTTCAAGAAGGTTAAAATAAATAAAATTAAAGAAGCAAAATCAAAAGGAAACAAAAAAAAGAAAAGAGAGAGAAGCAAAATCAAGAATCAGATCAGCAACAGTGTGCTCCTCGTTCTATTTGGTTTATTGTTTCAATTTTCTGAACAGTATGGTTCAATTTTGAAGCTGAAAGCTGCAGAATGCGTGAAATTTGCTTGCACTTGTCGTTGAAGCACTTCCAGGTGAAGCGTCTTTAACGATCTGTTTCAATATCTGAATTTCTATGAAATTTTTATAATTTTTTTTAATTGAATTTGGAGCTTAGATTTTGTTTATTTTTATATTCACTGTATTCTTGAAAAAGTTGGCCTGGTTTAGCTCTAGATCTGATCATAGTGATTGTTGATTTTTTTTATTTTTTATTTTTAATTATAATGCAACACTGTATATTTTTCTTCTTTTTTCTTATTATATTTGCTAGGAAAAGAAAAAGAAGAAGATAAATATCTGTTATTTATTTATTAATTTAATATTGGTAATGATGTGTGGCTAAATTTAGAAAAATGGAATCCATATAATCTAGGTTGGAGTTTTGGCTAATAAATAATTAATATCAATTTTATTATGGTTATTGAGTAATTATTTAGATAAATACTCCAAATACAAATTATCTATACAAACTAATGTGTCATCACTATATTACTTCACATCATCTCTTTCAACTAATTTTGTTTATTTCTTATTTTCACCAATCCGTTACTTTTATGCTGCATCAATTTGTATTAGAAGAGATGAGTCTATATGTGTAGTATTATTGAGATATTTAATGCAATCTTATCTGCTGAATTATGCTTTTCGGGTTAAATTTTATTTCAGTACGTGTGCACTGCCATTTGATGAAGGAAAAACAATTTTTAACCATTTATGGAAGTTTTTAATTTTCAATCTCGGTAAACTTTTCACATTTGATTAAATTGATCAAAACACGCATCTATGAATTTTTATTTACTCACGTGTCAGATTTTGGTTTTAAATTTTAAGGATATGTTTCAGATTGAGGTGCTGTGACTTTTACCATAGAATATAATTACTTGTTATCGAGTATAATAGATGAATGGGTGTTAAAAATTATCTATCAAATAAAAATGGGTGATTAGCTAACACTTTGTTGCTTTCAAAGTTACGTAGAATCACAACCATAGTTGTCACAGGCGCGCCTCTGGTTCAAGCTCAGACCATTGCGCCAGGCCAGGCGACCTTCATCAGGCGCGCGCCTAGGCACAAAGGCTCGCACCTTTTAGATGCGCCTAGGTGCACCTAGGCATGCCTCATAAAAATGTGTGAGAAAACTCCAATCCGAATTGACTCACCCAACTCGAAATCAAATTGTATAACATTTATTAAATAAAGTAAGATATGTTTTGGGGTTGGCTCTAAATTTTGACAAACAAATTAATTTGTATTATCAATAATTGTTTTTTTATAAATTTTCAATGATTTCTCTTTGTTTTAGTTGACTAGATACTTATATATATTTTTTTAACAATTTGCGCTTCACTTCATCAAGCGCGCGCCTTGCGCCTTGAGGAGTGCGCTTAGGCCCTAGGACCCTTTGCGCCTTGCGCCTTTAACAACACTGATCACAACAATTCGAAAGATAGCTTAGTCTCTGACGTAAAAATTTTGATATTCCAATTAGGAAGATATGTGTTTGAATGGTATGGAATGCACAACCACAAAGTATCAGAAGGGTAGCAAATACTAGTGTCTGCAATACTAGCAAGTTGTACATATGGCATCCGCCAGCCTAGAAAATGGGGGAGTGGGCAGTTCCAGGTCTGTTAATGGGTTCAAGAGTTCATCAAGTTCAGTTGACTGGTTGGGAAGAGAAATGCTTGAAATGAGGTTGCAGGACCAGGTGGACAATGATGAAGACAGAGTAAGCTGTTTATCTTCTATATATATATATATTTTATTTCACGATGTTTATATTACTTGTGGTTACCTTTTTCTTTTGCCACAAATACAATCTTAAATTCTATGTTGTAATAGGCATCTGTATTGGTGTAGTAATAGAAGTAGTGTGATCTTTGAGGGCATTTTTCCTGGTTGAAATAAATATCTACAAGCCTGAACAGACTTCAAAATTATTCCGTACATTTCTAGTAGTTTACGGTGTCTTGTACGATGACATCTGCTGCAGGATAGTGAGCCAGATATCATTGATGGCATGGGTGCTGAAACAGGACACATCATAAGAACGACTATCGGTGGTCGAAATGGAAATTCTAAGCAGGTGGGAAGAGAATCTATTTGTAGAATAAATAAATTTATATGTTTTTTTTAATTAATCATAATTAGAAACTTATTTACATGCTTTGGGTTGGCAGAAAGTTAGTTATATAGCTGAACATGTGGTTGGAACTGGTTCTTTTGGTGTTGTCTTTCAAGTAAGTAGTGCTGTCTCATGGCTTTTAATTATAAGTAACTATATATTTTATCCTTCCCCCCATAGAAACTTCATTATTGAATTAATCTCATCTGCGTTATGCAGGCAAAATGTAGAGAAACTGGAGAGATTGTTGCTATCAAGAAGGTTCTCCAAGACAAACGTTATAAAAATAGGGAGTTACAGATTATGCAGATGTTGGACCATCCAAATATTGTTGCCCTTAAGCATTGTTTCTTTTCAACAACAGACAAGGAAGAGCTTTACTTGAATCTTGTACTTGAATATGTTCCTGAAACTGTTAATCGAATTGCAAGAAACTACAGCAGGATCCACCAGCGGATGCCCTTAATATATGTTAAACTCTATACCTATCAGGTTTGTAGTAATTTGTTTGATTATATGTTTGAAGGAAAAAGATTGACTTTTGAAAAGATTAATTGTTTTACTTAGTATACTTGTTTATGGTGATCGCTTTTTACTGAGTAATTGGATATAGTTGATGATCATCATTAGTCTAAAAGGTATTTTTTTTCACTTTACCGCTGTTTTTTCATAACCAGATTGCAAATGGGCCACCTAGCCTGGATTGCTAAGACGGCTATTTGTTAATGATATTTGACTAGTAGAACCACTAGTATTGTTATTGTTTTTTCATTTTCCTTTGATGGCTGATGGGGTGGTTGGAGATGCATGAGGGCTTAAAAAAGATTAGATTCCATATTATTTCTTTTTTTCAAAAAAAAAATTTGATAATATGAGTTCAAGTTGAAACAAGATGGATGATTTTCCCTTGTATGTCCAACATTGCTAGTCAAAACTATATGATTATGTTTATTCCTGCTGAACTATTGCTTTTTTTGTTGTGTTGAGTAGTTAGTTATTGATTTTTCACCATTTCTTGAACTTATCTTTAATACTTTCATTTTTCATTTTCCTCCTTTGATGCAGATCTGTAGGGCACTTGCTTATCTACATAATTGTATCGGTATTTGTCACCGTGACATCAAGCCTCAGAACTTACTGGTAAGATTTACTTCAAACACTTGAAAACTTTGTCACATGAAACTCTACATACTTGTTCTTGTATTGCATGTAAGCATTAAAGCATGTTACTTGTTATTCGGACTTCTGAGTGGTTTGCCATTCAACTAAAACAACCATTTCTTTAAAGAAGTGGATTGTAATGTTTTTATGGCCCTTTGCAAAGTGCATCAGTTTGCTGTAATGTATTGCCACATTTTGAAAAGAACTTCGAGGTTCTTTTTTTCCTCCCTTTGTATTGATTGCAATGTTTAAAAATGAGGCGGCCGGCCATTGAGGCGTGAGGCGGACCTCCTCGAGGCGGTGAGGCGGGCGACTCGATCCGAAAATCGGAAAAATAATCCAAAATACATTCATTTCTTCATAATTCATAGTATTTTCAAAAAACTATTGATAAGTAATCCAAAATACATTACTTTCTTCATAATTTATAGTATGTTAAAAAATTATTGATAACTAATCCCTAAATAAGCTATCATTAGTGTCTAGCGGCATGAAGCTTGGGTCAAAATCTATGTCATCATCAGATGGGTCATCATCCAAAGAACCTCTTTCACTTGTATTGTCTTCATCCACTAATTGTGGAGCTTTCCCTTTCCCTAACAAATAACATAAAGTCGTATTATTTTTTAATTTGATTATATAAATTGCATTATTTGTACAAGATTAACTTACTATGGTCTCTGCTCCTTTTTTGTGCAAGTGCTCTACTGCCACTCAGTTGTTCAATGGAATGACGACGTTTTGGAAGCCCAAAACGTCGTCGTTTCATTTTAGAAATTTTTTTTAAAAAAAAAACCTCTGCTGGTGAGGCGGCCGCCTCACGTCGATTTGGCCTGAGGCGGCCGCCTCACCAGCAGAGAGGCGGGCGCCTCAGAAAAACCGCATAAGGCGGCCGCCTCGAGGCGCCGTCGCCGCGAGGCGGCAAGGCGGCGCCTCGAGGCGGCCGCCTCAACCGTTTTTTTAAAAAGAGAGAAATATATGAATCAATCAATTTTTCTAATATGAAGAAATGAGCAGTGGATAATCCCCTAATTCATTGTCACTGCAGTAAATTTCAATGTGATTATCATATTTTACTTGCGATCAGACTTAGTTTTAAACATTCATTTCCAGGTCAATCCACATACACATCAGCTGAAACTTTGTGATTTTGGGAGTGCAAAAGTATTGGTAAGCCATATGCTATACTAATTCTTGTTTGTAGGATAATGTTTCATTGCTGTTCATCATCCCGGTTCCTTTTCCTCTTTATCATCAGGTAAAAGGAGAACCCAATGTTTCGTACATCTGCTCAAGATATTATCGTGCACCAGAGCTCATATTTGGTGCCACTGAGTATACAACCGCTATAGATATATGGTCTACTGGTTGTGTGATGGCTGAGTTGCTTCTTGGACAGGTAGCGTGATACTCTGCTTTGCATAGTCATATAACCTATTTTTTCACTATTTCTAATTATCTTCTGCCATTAATTGTAATTTCTATTTCACTGTTACAGCCTTTGTTTCCCGGTGAAAGTGGAGTCGACCAACTTGTTGAGATTATCAAGGTATTGTAATCTATGAACTCTCACACTTTATCATAGTATCGCTTCCAAGGAGTTCATTATAGATGGATTGGGAGTAGGAAAGCAGTTTGAGATAGCTTACGAATTTCAATCAAAATGCATCAGCTTGCCATAAGGTCAGAATCTTGTAAAACATAGCTGTTGTCTTTCATTGATATTACTCGGTTAAACATAAACAAAAAAGGGAGGGGAATAAAAACATTTTTTGACTTTGCAAACATAAAGTTCAAACTTCACTACCTAGAAAAGCATTTTAAGTCAACTGTTACCTCTGATTTAATCTTCATTGGACACTTCGCAACATCCCGAAGGATTATTTCATGATTCTTAAATTTCAGGTTTTGGGAACACCAACCAGGGAGGAGATAAAGTGCATGAATCCAAACTATACAGAATTTAAGTTCCCGCAGATAAAGCCTCATCCATGGCACAAGGTATGATTTTGCCTTTTTTTGCATTTGCATGCAATTAAATACTTTTGAAATCAATTTTAAGTTTTTAACAATTCTTGCCCAATGTTCAAAAATACAGATAACGCCTCAAGCCGGTCGGCCTTTGAGACGGGCGGCCTTTGAGACGGGCGCTTCAATCCGAACAAAAAAAAAATTAATAATTTTTATAACTTGATGAAAAGATGATATTTATTATCAGATGGTAAACAAATGAATCTGAGCTCAATCTCTTCGGAGTTCAAAATTTTTATAGATGGATCTTGTGGTTATTCGTTAAAAATTGGAATGGATGTGATTTGGGGAGATTTTTAAAAAGGCAATGAGGCGATGTCTCAATCCGAACGTCAAAAAAATTAATAATTTTTTTAAACTTGATGAAATGATGATTTTTGGTTAATAATAAATTTATTATAAATATTTAATAATTTAATAAATTAATAATTAATAATTTTAACTAAAGATATTTTTATAACCTGTTAACAATTCATTGCGATTACTAAACAAAGTAAACACATCAATGAAAATACTATTTGTTTTCAATTATGATTCATACATATAAATAAACAACTTATTCCGACTTTAATTATGATTTGTCATTCCCATTTCAATTCATTCATTCATTTAAATGTTTATAACAAATAATTTTTTAGTTTTTAATGAATAATGTATCAATTTGTTATAAATTATAATTGAATTCGATCAAATAATATGAGTTGAACAACTTATAATTGAATAAGAACAAAGTTTGGAGGGTATAATATTAATAATAATTATTTTACAATTTATCAAAAATAATATCACATTTCCGAAGTCCTGAAAAAAATATATCATCACATTTCCAAAGTCTTTAGATTTCTCATGGCTACCTGCAAAAAAAAAAAAAAAAAGAATAAATTAAAATTTTGAATTCAATGTAACAGTTGTCCTCAAATAATAATTAATTAAATTATTCTGAATTCAATCACAACTTAAAATGGAAGTGTGTAGCTGATCTCCACGTGGCCGATCTCCACGTGTAATGGCGTTCCTCTTTTTTTTTTCCCATTTACTTTTTTAAAACAAAATCACGTGGTTTCTAAGTCTTATTCGTCAAATTTTCATTTCTTCCTTCTCTCTACTGCCAACAATTTCTAAGTCTGCAACTTTCAACTTCACTTTCGTATACACTTCGTGAGCAATGTCTCTAACATTAGCATTTCTCAAGCAACAATAGGCTGTCATGTGTAAGAGTGGCTGTTTTTTTTTTATTGCATCACCTCTTCGCCGCATCAGCGCGTGGCGGCGTGAAGCAGCCACCTCACGCCGGCGAAGCTGGAAAACGTGAAAACACGCCAGAGGCGGACACCTCGACGTGTCGTCGCCGTGAGGCGGCGCCTCTGGCCGTATTTTAAAACAATGTTCTTGCCTAGATTGAGCATTGCTTTGGTTAGAAGCCTTAATTGAATACCATGCATGAGATTGCTTCTGATATTCTTTGTCCGCCAGGTCTTCCAAAAGTGTTTACCTCCAGAGGCTGTGGACCTTGTCTGTAGGTTTTTCCAGTACTCGCCCAATTTGCGATGCACTGCTGTAAGTTTGTCTTTAATGTTTTTTTGCACCCTCACTTGTTTTTTAACTTAGCGATAGTCACCCTTTTTTTAACTGTGTCACTGCAGCTGGAAGCTTGTGTTCACCCTTTCTTTGACGAATTAAGAGACCCAAACACTCGCCTTCCTAGTGGCCGTCCTCTGCCGCCTCTGTTTAACTTTAAACCTCAAGGTAACTTTGACTCGGTTTGTGACATTATTTCCTCTGTTGATATTGTGCTTTGATTTCAATTTTTTTATAAAATGTTATTGATGAATCATAACATGGTTTTGTGGCTGCACTTCAAGGTTAATCATTAAGAAATAAGCTTTATAACAATACTAACATAACACAGAATGAAATGGGAAAAATGGTTTAGTTGCATGAATATGAAACGGTGCCTAATTTAGCAAATACTCATTTACGTTTCTTCCATTATATTTCTTTAACAATTTCCTTAGCCCACTTCATTTAGTTTCTGCATCAGTTTGAATTGATTATCTGTGATTCCTAGTGTTTTAATAACTGTTCTAACCGAACTTAGCCTTTTGCTATTATATCCAGAAAATTTTTTAGTTTCCTGAAAGACTACACAAAAAGTTTCTTCAATACCGTAATTATAGATATAGCTAAATTTTAGTTGCAGAACACAGAAATAATTGTCTGCTAAGGGGGGCTATTGTGTATATACTTGACAACAGTGGCTATTTATCTTGAAGCAGCAGTGTCAAACACTAGCTCATTATCCGAACTTCCCGTTTCAGTGAATAAGAAGATACGAGACCAAAATTAACATGATCGATGGTTGGGATATCCTTGGAACTGTTCTCTGCTTCAGAAGTTACAGTTGAACCAAAACTACTTCTCCAATGCCTTTATAGATAGAACTTTTAGAATACATTTTACTCATTCTGTCAGAATTTTCATCTATAATTTTCCTTGACTTTGCTCCTAAACTATATGGCAGAGCTTTCCGGCTTACCACCTGAAACCATAAACCGACTCATCCCGGAGCATGCTCGTAAGCAGAACTTATTCATGGCTTTGCACTCTTAGCATCTGTTACATGTCACCACTATAAGTTTATCACTTTCTGCTTCCATGTGTGCCATTTTGATTTTTGTATCGACCTTTGTATGGACGCTTGTAAAAATCCATCACCTGTTTTCCGTTTTATCGCCTCTTATAGTTTCGGTGAAGGAAAGTGTTGCAGGAGGAATCATTTTGGCAATTTGGGAAGCCACACTGAGGCACAGAGTTTGTGTATTTGTCGGTTATGATTTGAAGAAAACTTTAATCAACTTATCCTGTAATTTGTTGTAGACCTCTAAATTTTTCCTTTGTTGAGATGTTTTTATTCAGCTTGATCCATCACTTCCAGTAGAATTGTCCAAAATGAGTTGCACATTTTCTCAGAGAACTGAATTTTAAGAACATAACAGAACGGTTAGTTGTAGATGGTGTAATTGGTAAGGTTTCTTAGCAAGCTCATTTTGGGAAGCAGATTTATTCTATCTAATCTATAAATTATACTAAATATATTAAATCATACAAACTCAAAATTATCTTTATCCAAATTATTTAATTCCAACTATATTTACTAAATATAATTATGATATTCAAACTGCAGAAGGTCTCTTGTAAGATCTTGGAATAGCATCGGTTTATTCACACATCTAGGGTTTCCTGGTTTAAAAAAAAAAAAGAGTAAAGATTGCTTACATATTGAATATTGAATCATCTCCAGATTCTACAATTTGGATGCATTGGACATGGCAACCAGCTTTTACCCTGTACCCTTATTACGAGATGGACATGGCGACCAGCTTTTTTCGATGGGGTGACGAAAGAGGGTTACAACAACGCTCTGTAGCACAAGAAATCGATGCATTTAATGTTAGGACTACTTAGTTTTCTAACTTATCTAAGAAGCCTGATTCCTTCCTGATTTTTAATCTTGTGTAGTCTAAGAATGGATCTTGTGAAATTTGTATAGATAACTATTCCATATCCGATTGCCCATTGAGTGGATCATTCTCAGAATACATGCAAAGAAAATCAATCAAATGAATGACTTCAATTAAAAATGGAACAATCCATATTCCAAACACTTACAATTGGAAGTGGTGCTAACTATTGGTAATATTCCCTATATCTAATCAGATTATGACTAATTTTTGGCACAATTTATTATATAGACATTTATACTATATATTTTTTTTTTTGGAAATTCCGCCGCCAAACCACATAACCCTGGCTTAAGCGGAGCAGGTAAAATACCCTGCTACCCCGGGCTAATGCACCACTTGGACTCGAGCTCAGGACCTGACAATTAAGTCCTAATTCATTTGTCATCAAACCACACCTATATGATTAAGACATTGAAGTGATTTACATATGAACCAAATAAAGTTTTGGTCAATGAGTTCCTACCATTCCTAAGTGTCCATAGTCGAGGAATTATCAATAACAATGGCATTGGTAATCCGGATAGAATAGCATGATGGTTACTACTATTGGTGATAACTGTGAGTATGCGCAGTTGAAATTATTTTTTCCATTATCGAGTCCCAAGATTCTCAAATATGGTACATAAGATACTAATAAATATATTTCTAAATCTATATGTTAAGAACATGGCAAATGCACAAACTAAAACATGCTTATATAATCAAAAGTTAAACATACAATTCATGCTTCTCATGCTTTCATTTCGTGTCAAGAAAAGGAAAGCATAAAACGAGGGACTTGTTGAGTATCGAAGACTCCTCACACTCAAACATTCATTTGCTCCTCCCTCGACCTCTACTTCTAGACACCCAAATGTTCACACACCAAAGTTGAATATCAATGGCAATGGTTGAGACCTTGAGTGAAATGTTACTTCACACTAGGTGTTAGCTAATGTGAATAACCTCTTCTTTTGTGTGGGGAACTAGTGTCTACGTGTAATGAAGAATGGACTTCTTATAGCATTTAGAAGTGAGTAGATTTTTCTCTCAAAATAGTGTAACCATAGAAGTCACCAACCCCTTTATAGGCAACAAGGGATAAAATCCCTTTGATGATAGATCATGAGTTCGAAAATAAATTTCAAACTCATGATATATTCTTAGGGTATATACCAAACCCTAGATAAGCTTGGGATATATTTGGATAGCACAAAAGAAATTAAAATTAGAACTTTTGAAGATGGGGTTATTGAAAATTTGAAATTCAAATTTTTTGACCACCTATAATCGGTTAATTAATTGGAGTAATCAGTCAACCAATTAGTCCAATTGACTAAATGATTTTCATGGGCCAAATTTAGCCTAATTCGATTTTAACTTGTTTTTGTGCACTTCAATTCGAATCTAAGCACATCCAAGCCACTATTGATCATTTGCAAACACCCCCTTACACAGGGAAATAATTTATATAAAAATAAAACATATTGGAAATATTTTTAAACAATTACCATAACAATCAAACATGTTGTAATTGTTAACTTTGTACATTTAACACTGACTTCGTACTTTAATTTATTGTTTGACCAATTGAGTCCCCCTCAAATTAGATATAAAATTAAATCATGGTAATTTAATCGGACATAAATTACCCTCCAATGACATCTTTCATGTAATCGTTCTAATTTTCATTATCAAGGTTAACATATAGCAATATGTAAAGATCCCCAAATGAGAATGAATGATAAGAATCCATTCCGTATATGATTCCCATACATTTAAGTACCTTGCCTCACTATATCCCCATCGAATGACTTAGAGTATGGATAGTGTTTACCCTTACGGTCAAAGGTATAATATTAATATATTCATGATTTTTCTTTTATGGCCATAGTCTTAATGCACTAATCATATATATCAACCCTTGTAGTGGGATATAACTCCCATAACTAAAAATTATCTATGAGAGTGGACGATTCTCTATCGCATCTTCACAATCAAATTAATTATGATATATTAGGATATGACTTAGCCAATAAACATATAGTAAAGGGGTGATAAATATTTTTGATATATTGATCACTCATCAATTATGAAGCAAGATTAAATAACATGATCTTGGAATGCAAATTAATTAATTTATTTGATTAATTGGAATTTTTATGTTTCGGCTGCATATGCAATGCTTAATTCCCAACAATTTTAGGGAGATGTATATTTCGTTTGGTGGCCTTCTGATGATGCTGAAAGGGAATCCTTCATGACTCAGAGTTTCAGCTTGATCAACAGTTGTTCTCTAATATGAGGAGGCTGTGAAGTGAAGTGAAACTTTGAATATACTGCTTCATTTGCAATTTATTTATGCTTCTTGTAAAAGTCTTTATATTTTAAAGATTGTTTTATCTATTTTGAAGAAAAGAATAACCTTTCACTATTTTAAAATATATCGACCCATTCTCCCTGTGGGGACATTTAAAATACAGATTTTGAGTCTTGAAAAATTTTGGACTATCCACAAGAAGTAATCATTTTGGAAACTATTATAGCGATATCAAAGTAGTTTTAAAAGGCAAACAACAGTAAGAAGAAATTAACAAAAGTTAATCAAGTTGTTAGGGTTGATATTTGGCGGGCCAATTTTATGTTGTATTTCCATATAAATACTTACGTAAATATTTTATTTTGAATAAAATAAATAGTTTCATTAATATAACATCATTTTTTATGATAAAGACGTATCAGACCTTAAAATGATTAGTTATGATACAGTTCCAAAAGCGACGCAACTGTCATTGAGTTGTATCATAACAATATCATTTTTTATACTGTTCCTGCTCAAGGTTTATATTATTTGGTTGGTTACGCAGAGATCGTTACGTGTCGTATATTGGAATCTAGGATTTCAATGGTTATTACTCAATGAATCATGAGTCTCGGAGACTCGTATAGACCTGTAGGTATTTATATCGGATAAACACTGAACGACTCACCGAAGATTCTTAATAAATGGTACATCAATATCAATAAGAATCTTTTCGCGTTGAGTAGAATAGTGATTCTTTGACTTGAGATACCACTATGGATATATGAGATATTCTTCTTACTTTGATGGCAGTCAAGTCATTGACCTATTAAGGTCAGACATCCGTATGTTCGCTGGGTGTGAATTGATTCTCAGGATATCATGTATATATCAAGAAAGGATCTGTCAACTCTGTGTACAGATCATATTGTATTCAATATGAGATTAGCGATATGTTAAATCCATGGGCCAGTGGTACACAGTAGAAGTGAGTTCTAAGTGTTATTAAGAGATCACAAATAAATACGTTGACGAGATTATACTCAAAGAATTTTGATGTTTATATATGTATCTATGGTTTAATCCGGATACCTGTGTGTGAGGGATTATACGTATGCAATGACATCGGCCTGTATAGTTCATCGAGTTTATCAGTGGTCGTCATAATTTACGGGTGGGTAAATTATGGATACGAAATTGGATTTCGTGACAGATATACCTGAACTTAGAGAATCTCACATAATGAAATCTACTCGTAGAGCACTAGAGCAACAATTATGAATAATATTGATTATTCATAATTCGTTTAACGGTTAAATGAATAAGAACATGCAAATGGACATTTCAGCCATTTCTTAATTAATGTGTATTTGTATTTAATACATGATTTTATTAAATACACATTAATTAATTGTCAAATAAGATTTTTGACATATATCATAAATCATTAGAGAAGACATAGCATGAAAAAGATCATCAAACTTACGTAGCAAGCTTGAGCTTAAGATCAGATCTTCAAGCCTTATCTTGATTGAGTTTTGTAGAGAAGTTCCAAGCTTCTTGAGATCTCTACACATTTTTGACTAAGTTAAATTATTAAGGTTATGAGATTTTACCCTAACACTTTAGTTTATATATGTCAAGCATAATAACACCTTTAGTGTTGGCACAGTCTCATTGGTCCAAATTTACATAATAGGTGTTAATCTAATTAAAGCTTGCAAGTTAATTAATAGTTATTATATCAAGTCGCTAGCGTGTGTGTATATATATATTATAAAATATCTCTCTACAAAATATATATTAATGAAATTATAAAAATTCCCTCATGTGATAATTTATTTATTTAAAAATTAAGTAAATTTGATTAATCCAATTAATCCTAATTGATCTAATAATTAATGTTATCCAATAATAATTAATTATTTCTAATTGATAATTTAATATCCAATATTATTTATTATCAAATACTTTTGGCTACCCAAGTGCTCAACGACTACACTACATATTGAGGGACTCTAAGTTCAGATACATTCGTTATATGACCCCTACTCATATATATGCAGTTTGGCCACCCTCAAATTACGAAGAACATTAAAGAACTTTCCGAACTGTTTAAGTCAAGATCATCACATCCGTCTCAAGCTATCCGAGTTGTACTTAGGAAACATAAATTAGCCCGTCAAGTTTCTAAGGTGAACATCTTATATGTCAACATGTCTACACTTCTTTATAACTAATCCGAACATTATTTCTGATGTCAACACGATCACTCTTAGATGATCAGCTCTGATCAAATTCTTAAGAATCGTGACTCAGAATGATGGATACCTAAACCCCTTAATAGTACACATTCAGGTCGATAGAGCCTATCTTGATTCGCACCGATTAGCGAATATATTGGTTCACACCCAACAAACATCCAGCGGTCAGACCATGAAAGGTCTCTAACATGCATGCCATCTAAGTGTGGAATATCACAAACAAAACTAATGATATCCTATAGTTAGGGGATCATATATGCTACTCCACTTGAGGAGATTCCTATTGACGGTGGCTTGCACTATAAACTATTAGGAATTATCCATGAGTCATTCAATATTCACTCCAACGAATACACTCATGTCTATATGAGCTTCCCTTGCCCATGGTACATTGGGTTAGACCATTAGAACTCTAATTTCAATATACGATAAGTGCTAGTCTTCTTGGTTATATGAATTCATCCTTATTCCTAAACGAACAACTAGGAATATATCTTTTAAGAATAGTTTATATTAGCGATATTATCCCAATGTCAGACCATACCCAGTGTCCATTATCACTACATAACTATTCTAAGGTCGATGTCATAATCAGCATACAAATACATATTTATATATTTAAACCTATATGCTTTGAGAGAAAATTACACAATAAAAATTACCTTTAATAAACCATTGAAAGGAAAATATAGTTATATTATTAATAAATAATAAAGTAATGTATAATATATTGTTTGGATTGGCGCTCAATGTACCAACTCCATTAAAGTCCCACTTGTTAGTGCCAATCTGGATGGTATCTCCACCTCACCTCCTTCATATGTCTATCGAATATCTTTGGAGGTAAGGCTTGTTGGAGTTGGTGCTTTGAGTGCTAATTCGAATAATGTATAGTATATTATATTTTATCATTTATTAAAAAAATAACTACATTTTCATTTCAACCTTGTTAATGGTAATTCTTATGTCATAATGATATTATTTTGATGTATAAATATGCTAAAAATGACATCAACTTTAGAATAGTCATGTAGTAATATTGGACACTGGGTGGTCTGATATTGGGATAATATTACTATTATAAACTATTCTTAAAGTAAATATTCATAGTCGTTGTTTTTGGAATATAGTCGAATTCCTATAACCTAGAAGACTAGCACATGTCGTATATTGGAATTGGAGTTCAATGGTTTAACCTAATGTACCATGAGCAAGGGAAGCTCATATAGAAATATGGGTATTCATTGGAGCGAATACTGAATGACTCAGAGGTGATTCCTAACACACCACCGTCAATAGGAATCTCCTCGAGTCGAGTAGCATATGTGATCCTTTGACAATAGGATAACATTGATTTTGTGTGTGATCCTCCATACTTTGATGCCATATATGTTAGAGACCTTTCATGGTCTGACCGCTAGATGTTCGTTGGATGTGGACCGATGCACTCGTTAATTAAATGTGTATCAAGATAGGATCCATTGGCCCGTATGTGTACCGTAATGGGTTTAGGTATCCATGTGAGTAAGTCACGATTCTTAAGACTTTGGCCAAAGTCGATCACCTAGGGTTGATCATATATATCAGAAATGGTGTTATGATTAGTTATAAAAAATTGTGGACATGTCGACAATATTACATGTGCGTCTTAAAAACTTGACGGTGTAATCTATGTTTCCTAAGCACAACTCAGATGGCCTATGACGGAGGGATCGTTAAGCATATGTGATGACCTCGACTTGTATGGTTCAGAAAGGTCGTTTGTGTTCTTTATGAATTCGGATGTGGCCGAATTGCGTACATATAAGCTACGCTTATATGACGAACTTGCCTGGACTTAGAGTCCCACAATATGAAGTGTACTCATTAAGCACTTGGGTAGCCGATAATGTTTGATGATAAATAATATTTGATATTATATTTATCAATTAAAATAATTAAGTATTATTCGATAACATTAATTATTTACATTGATCTAATTGGATTAATTAGATTAATCCAAATTTATTTAATAGTTAAATAAATAATTACACAAGGACTTTGTTATAATTTCATAAATATCTCTACCATTGGAGGATATTTTGGTTATTACAAAATATTTAATAATAGGTATATTTGGCTTGATTTAATTGGATTAAATCAAAGTGGTAGACAATGAACAAATCAATTGGTTAAACTTTGTCTAGATTTAATTGGATTAAATCAAAGTAGTAGACAAATGTGATTAGTCATATCTAATTATACATTTTGGACAAATTAGATTAAGCCCACCTAAAAGTTGATTAGAACTTTTAATAATTAAAAATTGCATAAGCTTGACTATAAAAGGTTTTTCCCTTAAAAATTGCTTAAGTTGATTAGGGCTTCTTATTCCTCCAGTTCACAATGACACTTTGACTCACAAAGCCAATATACCTGTTTGTCTTGACCTTATTTCGTCCATTTCACCGTTTCACTGGATTGAGCTTGCTACTGCAAGCTTCGTTGTGTCAACGGTTTCGAGCTCTAGTTCTAGCTCTTCAGCTTCAGCTTCGGGTGAGGTGGACCTTAACTCGGCTTATGACGCACTCATTTCTTGATCAATTGGCCTCTTCGGTGAGCCCTTTGGGTCTGATAAAATAAGCCCACCGGTTCACATGCGCACGCCGGGTCTCGCTGCTTGGGACTCTGGTCCCGAATTTGAGCTACCGTTGGTTCCTTATGGTTAACGTAACCAGCTGAGCTCTGTCTGCTCACCGGCCATCAATGTGCTTCACACAAGGTCTTCTTACTTTTCTGGGGATTTTTTTAACAGGGGATTTCGGTCTGCCTACTGGAGTTCTAGATTTGAGTTGGATAGATCTGGGTTTGATCCTGTTGATCATGGTCGTTTCTTGCGTGGAGGTAGTAAGCATTGTACTTTTTATGTTTCTGCCACTTTCGTTGATTATGGATGCAGTTTGGTTGTGGGCTCGATAATTACAAGTGTGAATAAGAATCGGGGCAACATCTGTGGTGAAGACGCGAATGAGGTGAAGAAGTTGGGGAATGACTTGTCTAGTTTGGGTTACTTTGGTGAGACCTTGAGTGTGTTTGATAAGGCTATAGCTCCAACACCAGGGAGTGCAGTGGTTAGGAGCTATAGAGTGGCGACACTTACCGATTTGGAGAGTCGTGGGGAGGTGGTGAAGGATTGTAAGGTTGAAGTGAATAATATGAGTGGTGCTCCTAGTTATACCAATGTGTTGAATGGATCATATGATGATGATAGATGTGTGCCCACCTCGAATTCAGTTGCTTTGCACTTTATTCATGGTCTGACCGCTAGATGTTCGTTGGATGTGGACCGATGCACTCGTTAATTAAATGTGTATCAAGATAGGATCCATTGGCCCGTATGTGTACCGTAATGGGTTTAGGTATCCATGTGAGTAAGTCACGATTCTTAAGACTTTGGCCAAAGTCGATCACCTAGGGTTGATCATATATATCAGAAATGGTGTTATGATTAGTTATAAAAAATTGTGGACATGTCGACAATATTACATGTGCGTCTTAAAAACTTGACGTGTAATCTATGTTTCCTAAGCACAACTCAGATGGCCTATGATGGAGGGATCGTTAAGCATATGTGATGACCTCGACTTGTATGGTTCAGAAAGGTCGTTTGTGTTCTTTATGAATTCGGATGTGGCCGAATTGCGTACATATAAGCTACGCTTATATGACGAACTTGCCTGGACTTAGAGTCCCACAATATGAAGTGTACTCATTAAGCACTTGGGTAGCCGATAATGTTTGATGATAAATAATATTTGATATTATATTTATCAATTAAAATAATTAAGTATTATTCGATAACATTAATTATTTACATTGATCTAATTGGATTAATTAGATTAATCCAAATTTATTTAATAGTTAAATAAATAATTACACAAGGACTTTGTTATAATTTCATAAATATCTCTACCATTGGAGGATATTTTGGTTATTACAAAATATTTAATAATAGGTATATTTGGCTTGATTTAATTGGATTAAATCAAAGTGGTAGACAATGAACAAATCAATTGGTTAAACTTTGTCTAGATTTAATTGGATTAAATCAAAGTAGTAGACAAATGTGATTAGTCATATCTAATTATACATATTTGGACAAATTAGATTAAGCCCACCTAAAAGTTGATTAGAACTTTTAATAATTAAAAATTGCATAAGCTTGACTATAAAAGGTTTTTCCCTTAAAAATTGCTTAAGTTGATTATGGTTTCTTATTCCTCCAGTTCACAATGACACTTTGACTCACAAAGCCAATATACCTGTTTGTCTTGACCTTATTTCGTCCATTTCACAGTTTCACTGGATTGAGCTTGCTACTGCAAGCTTCGTTGTGTCAACGGTTTCGAGCTCTAGTTCTAGCTCTTCAGCTTCAGCTTCGGGTGAGGTGGACCTTAACTCGGCTTATGACGCACTCATTTCTTGATCAATTGGCCTCTTCGGTGAGCCCTTTGGGTCTGATAAAATAAGCCCACCGGTTCACATGCGCACGCCGGGTCTCGCTGCTTGGGACTCTGGTCCCGGATTTGAGCTACCGTTGGTTCCTTATGGTTAACGTAACCAGCTGAGCTCTGTCTGCTCACCAGCCATCAATGTGCTTCACACAAGGTCTTCTTACTTTTCTGGGGAGTTTTTTAACAGGGGATTTCGGTCTGCCTACTGGAGTTCTAGATTTGAGTTGGACAGATCTGGGTTTGATCCTGTTGATCATGGTCGTTTCTTGCGTGGAGGTAGTAAGCATAGTACTTTTTATGTTTCTGCCACTTTCGTTGATTATGGATGCAGTTTGGTTGTGGGCTCGATAATTACAAGTGTGAATAAGAATCGGGGCAACATCTGTGGTGAAGACGCGAATGAGGTGAAGAAGTTGGGGAATGACTTGTCTAGTTTGGGTTACTTTGGTGAGACCTTGAGTGTGTTTGATAAGGCTATAGCTCCAACACCAGGGAGTGCAGTGGTTAGGAGCTATAGAGTGGCGACACTTACCGATTTGGAGAGTCGTGGGGAGGTGGTGAAGGATTGTAAGGTTGAAGTGAATAATATGAGTGGTGCTCCTAGTTATACCAATGTGTTGAATGGATCATATGATGATGATAGATGTGTGCCCACCTCGAATTCAGTTGCTTTGCACTTTATTCAACCTTCCATTATTGATGGTCGTGTCAATGTTAGTCCTCCATTAGAGGTTGCTAAAAAAGGAAGTGTGATTTGGCGTAGTACTTTAGTTGGCTACTTTTTGGGAAAGAAACTTCCATTTCAAGTTGTTAATTCGATTGGTCACAATATTTGAGGAAAGTTTGGTTTGCATGAGGTGTTGACTTCAGATAATGGTTTTTTCTTGTTCAATTTTGCGAGCTTCTAAGAAGCTTGTTTGGTTTTGGATAGAGCTATTTTTGCATATGGCTAATAGACCTTTAGTTCTTAAGCATTGGCAGCCGAGTTTACCTCTCTCCAAGGAGGATATTAGTAAAGTTCCAGTATGGGTTCACCACTATAATATTCCATTTGAGTATTGGACTTCTAAGTGTCTCAGTTTTGTGGCTAGTGCAGTTAGATGCCCTCTTCATGCTGACCATATCACCCTCACCAGGAAATGGCTTAACTATGCTCGGGTTTATGTTGAGATTGATACTAGGGATGGATTGGTTGAGGATTTTGATTTTCAATGTTCTAATGGTATGTGGATAAAAGTGAGGGTCGAATTTGAGTGGGTTCATGTGAAGTGTGCTACTTGTGGGTTTTTGGTAACTCTTTGCTTTCTTGCCCTAGGGGTGGTCCCAAGAGGGAGGAGAGCAGGCCTTCACAAACTTGGGTACCAAAATCTTCTACTCCGTCTATGGTTGAAACTGGTTTGACTATGGCAGATAAGGCTATAGATGATGATTGGGTTATGGTCACTAAAAAGAAGAAAGGAAAGGAAGCGGTTTAGGCAACTCTTATTAAGCCTAGTAAGATTGTGGTTTCGGTTGATGTTGTTGACATGGCTATTGATTCAGGTGAGTGTTCTTCTAAGAGTTTGGATTTGATTTCGGATGATGATGTAGTGGCAGGGTGTGCTTCTAAGGAAATAGCTGTGGTGCTTTTGGATAAGAGAGAGGAATGTGAATGTACTCCCATTGTTCATTTGCCTTGTGAGAGACTTGTTGAGGATATGATGGTTGAGTTTCCTCTAGGAGTCGATAATGACTCTATCTTTTCAAGTGTTAATCTGCTAGCTGTAAAGGTTAATGACTCTTTGGATAAAAAGAAGATGAGCCATGGTGTTAAGCATAAGCTGGGCTCAGGTGCTAAGAAGGGTCGAAAACGTCAATCCCCTAAAGGGGGAAGGTAAAGATGGTTTGCTTGGGTTGGGTTTCTCATCTTTTGATTGTTTTAATGATTTTTAGTTGTTGGAATATTCGGAGTCTCAATGATCCTATAAAGCAAGCTGAAGTTAGGAGGTCTTTCGGTGATGACAAACTTTTTTTGTGTGGATTAGTTGAAACTAAGGTGAAAGATGTTAATTTTACGAGTGTTTCCCAAGCTATTAATCCTTCATGGAAGTTTTTTTTTGCCACTCTGATGTTCTTACTTTTGGTCGCATTTGGGTTTGTTGGAATCCGAGTGATGTTGATGTTAGTATTATTCGCTCTTCTCCTAACGCTATCCTTTTCCGTGTTTCACATGCTTTTTATATTTGGAGCTGTGTGGTTTCTGTGGTTTATGGTGAGTGTGATTATGAGAGGCATCAGGAACTTTGGGCTGATTTTCTTGCTACCAGTAGTGAGTTCGATGCTTTTCCGTGGTTGGTTATGGGTGATTTTAATGTTATTCATTCTCCTTTTGAGCATAGTGGTGGTTCTTTGCCGTGGCCTTTTTGGAAGCATGAGTTGGGTTGTTGCCTGGGCCAGGCTGGTCTGGATGATCTTTATTTTTATGGTTGTCGTTTTATGTGGTTTAATAAGCCGGTTCATTCTCCTATTTGGCGGAAGCTAGATTGTGTTATTGCTAATACCTCTTGGAAGTGTCTCTTTCCTGGTTTGGTTGTTAGGTTTCTTCCTCCCCACATTTCGAACCATTCTCCTATAGCTGTGACTCTTGTTGAGCTTCATAAGAGGAAAATCCATTTTAAATTCTTTGATTATTGGGTTGAACATCCAGATTTCCTTACGGTTATGGGTACAGCTTGGGATATAAATGTTAGTAGGACCCCAATGTTTTACTTGTGTTGAAAGATGAAGAGTGTGAAGGTGACGTTGAAGAAGGTTAATATAGAAACTTTTCTAATCTTTCGAGCAAGGATTTCGATGTTAGAAGGGAGTTGGAGATGTATAGGGTGCCTTACAAGAGAAACCTTATGACTCTTTTTTATTAGGTGAGGAGGTGATATTATCTTTACTCTAGGTAACTCAAGTCGGGCTGAGGAGTGTTTTGTTCGGAAAAAATCTCGAGTTCAGTGGCTACACATTGGGGATCAAAATACAAAGTTCTTTTTTCAAGCTTTGAAGCAACATCATCGTCGTAGTAAGATTACCTATATATCTCAGGAGGATGGGACTCATTTGGAGGATAATACTTTGATGAGGAAGGAGATTGTGTTCTTCTATGAGACTCTTTTGGGGCCCCAGCCTAGTTTGTAGGTTTTGATAGAAATCTTCTTCATTCGGCTATTACTCAGTATGTGTCTGATAAACAGAAGGAGCTTCTCGCTTAAGAGATTTCTAATGAGGATATTAAGGTTGTTTTGTTCTCTTTGAAAGATAATAAGGCTCCTGGTCTGGATGGTTTTAACTCGGGCTTCTTTAAGAAGGCTCAGAGTATAGTGGGTGATGATGTCTTTCATACTACTCATTTTTTCTTTTGTTCTGGGAGACTCTTGAAGCAGGTAAATGCTACGTCTATCCCCCTGATTCCCAAGATTCCTAACCCCTATCAGGTTAAGGATTTTCGCCCTATATCTTGTTGCAATACTATTTACAAGTGTATTGCTAAGCTTATTGCGAATCAGATTAGGATTGTTCTCCCTTCAGTGATCAGTCCTAATCGGATTAGGATTGTTGCGGGGTGGCGTATTAGTGACAACATTCTGTTGTGCCAGGAGTTGGTATGAAATTACCATCGGAGTGGTGGAATCCCGAGATGTGCTATTAAGATTGATTTGATGAAAGCTTATGATACTGTTTGTTCGGATTATATAGTCGAGGTTTTAAGGATTTTTGGGTTTTCAGAAAGGATGGTGGGTTGGATTCGGGAATGTATGACTTCTACACGTTCTTAGTGTCTATTAATGGAGAGTTGAATGGTTTTTTCTCTAGGGCTGTGGTTTGCGTCAAGATGATCCTATTTCCCCTTATCTTTTTGTTTTGGTTATGGAGGTTCTAACGAGTTTACTTCTGAAGATGGTTCATGAACAGGGTTTCAAGTTTCACTGGCGCTGCTCAAAGGACAATCTCACCTATCTTTGTTTTGCAGATGACCTAATGATTTTTTGTAGGGCGGATGAAACCTTGGTCTTTTTTAATAGGGATTGTCTTCAGCAGTTTATGTTGTTATCTGGTTTGGTGCCGAATCCGGCAATGAGTCATCTTTTTTTTTTTTTTTGGTTATATCCCTAACTCTTAAGGATCAGCTACTTCAAGTGTTGGGTTTTTAAGAAGTGTGCTTCCTGTGCGGTATTTGGGGGTTCCTTTGATTTATAATAAGTTACGGGCCTCAGACTGTACTATCCTTGTTGAGTGTATTATCAGGCGTGCTAAGAGTTGGAGTTGTAGGATTCTTTTCTATGCAGGGCGGCTTCAGCTCATTGTAGACAACAGAAACTGGACGACGCAATTCCGGGCTCGCGGCCCGGTTGGGAGTACGAAGTAGCCCGCCAGGGACTAAACCGGAGAAATAAAATGGAGTCGCCACCCGGTGTGAACCGGGAAAATGATTTAAGGCCGCACTCACCCCTCACAAGGGAAAACCTCAAACCGTTGGGTTCGGAATGGTCCCTTACTTATGTCACTTGTAATGAACAGATTTGTGCAATAATTTAACTAAGTCTACACAACATACATGTCCAAGAATAACCTAAATCTAGTTCGCGTTCATAAAAATAAATCATATGCCTAAGTCATCATGCTTCAAAAGTAATTATCGCAACGACAAACATACGATATCACACAATGAGCATGTTGAATCATCAAATACAAAGAATAAATAACATCCTAAACAAAAACGCAATTTAAATTCATATTGTGAAAGAATATAACTAAATCATGCATAAAAATAAATAACACACTAAACTTAATCATGCTTAAGAAATAAATAACATACTAGACTAAATCATGTTCGAATACAAGGTTAGATGAAACGAAACATGTGTGTCTCTCAAGTGGTACGTGGCATTGTATCCCGAGTGCAAACCGTAATACCGTCCATTCGGATTCGGCTACGGAATTTACGTCCGGGTTTCCATCCGATATACCACAAGAGAGAACACATGTTCCGTTCACCCGGAAATCACATCATGCACCAATTCACAATAATCATGCGAAATAAAATAATAAAATAACTAAAAATAAAGGATAATAAATAAAAGGGTGCCCTCAGGTCTTACCGTTTAAGTCGCTTTCCGGGAGTGCGTTCCACGGTGCCGGAAGGGATATCGTTTTGTTGTTTTCACTGGTCCGCTGTTTCTACTATTTTCACAGGTTCACTATTTTCTCTGTTTTCACTGGTTCGATGTTTCTACTGTTTTCACAGGTTCACTGTTTTCTCTATTTTCACTGGTCCGCTGTTTTCGCTGTTTTCATGGGTTTGCTGTTTTCACTCGCGGTTTTCACCTACTATTTTCTCTGATTCACTCGCTGTTTCCACTCGCTGTTTTCTCTGATTTCTTCGCTGTTTGGAGACGATTTTAGTGGACTGTTTTCCGGATTTTTGGTACGGTTTATGGTCGGTTTTAAATGCGATGAAGGTGCCGTTTTGGGGACTGTTACGGGGGATTTTTTTATCACTGGTTTCACGTGCAAATCTGCACGTCTGTTGCGTGTTTAGGGGAGTTAATTGAGCTATTTAGAGAGGGTTGTGATGGCAGTGTCTTAGGCATTAAAGGTGGCTGTTTGCGTGTGGTGCAGTGCGTGAAGTTGAGGTGTGTTGAGGGTCTGTTGAAGGGCCATCGTGCATGGGAGTTATGGTTACTGGTTCATGTGTTTGATGGTCAGTTTTGGTTATATGTCTCACATCCAGGCAGGTTCATGGCTCACGTCTAGGGCCGCTTTGTAATTATGGGTGAGTGGTGGCTTTGGTTCACGTGGGCTGCATGGCTGTGGTCTTTGGTTTCTTGTTCACGCTAATGTGATGATATGTTGTTGCCGAGCTGCTGTTAGAGGAGAGGGGCGTGTGTTTTGTTTATTTGTGAGGAGCTGTGCGTGTGTGCTGAGTGGGGGACGTGAGCTTGTGCTGAGTTGGGGTTTCTTTTGAACGTGAAAATGATGGCAGTGAGGACTGTGTTACTAGAGAGCAGTTTGTTGAGGGTTTGTGCATGTTGAATGGAACTGTGAGGGACGTGATCTGCGTTGATACATGGGGCAGTACGTGTAGTTTGAAGAAGTGAAGGGGCAGTGAGGGTCGTGTCCTTTGGGCACAGTGGCGTGTGTGTTAGGATGAGGGAGGGCTGTGAAGGTTGTTTGAGGGTAGCTTCCAAGATGCGTGAACTTGTCCAAATGGTGCCTCCAAGATGCGTGAATGTTTGTAAGGGGTTGTTGAAGGTGCTATTAGTCTTTGATGCCGAGAAGGGGAGCTAGGTCCAAGGTGGTTACGTGATCAATGGGGCTTGTTGTAGTGTGAGAGGCTGCCGAGAGAGGGGTGGTATTATAGGCGTGAAGGGCCGTGAAGAAGATGTGATGAAGGGTAGTTGTGAAGCTGCAGTTCACGTGGAGGGTGGAGGGTGCATGTGTGCTTGGGTCATGAGGGATATGTGAGCAGTGTGGGCTGATGTGTGGCTTACGTTTGTGAGTCTACTTTGTACGTGTCTTTGGTGAGTGGCTCGGGCTGGCTGATGGATGTGGACGTGCTGAGTGAGTGGAGAAGAGGCCGTGAATGACTTCAGGTTTGTGTCCAGTT
This sequence comes from Zanthoxylum bungeanum, assembly GCA_019454045.1. Taxonomy (NCBI): domain Eukaryota; kingdom Viridiplantae; phylum Streptophyta; class Magnoliopsida; order Sapindales; family Rutaceae; genus Zanthoxylum; species Zanthoxylum bungeanum. Next base: position 44,689 of record SKCR01008817.1, on the reverse strand, counting down.
CCAGGCTTGTGCGTAAGGGTTTTTTAGGGTTTTTCTGTGAAGCTTCCTCAAGCGAAAGAGGGAGAGGGACGTATGGGTTATGGTGTGGGTTTGGATGGGTGATGCATGGGTTGTTAGGGGAAGATGAGTTTTTTTGGTTTGTCTTTTGGTGAGATGCATCCGTGGGGTTTTGATTGGGGAGGTAATTATTTTGAAAAGAGTGGTTAGTGGCAAGGGACAAGTAGGTGAGTGGAGTTGTGGGCTGGCCTGGGCGTTTAAAGGTGATGGGTTGTTATGGTTTTGTTTATTTATTGGCTAGTGTTTGGGTGAGATGCTTTGTATGGGCTCATGGGTGGTTGCATGGAATGGGCGTGAGGATAATTTTAAAATTGAGACCGAACGAGCGAACCCGAAGCTTGAACAAGCGAACCAAATCCAATAAAAATGTCAATTCTTGACCCTTCCCTTCCGACGACCGCTTTCCGCAACTAAAAAGTAATGCCTCTATTCGAGGCTCATTATTGGGCTGATATGTAAAAATGCAATGCCTACAGTCGCCCCCACTTTGATGGGATCTGTGCAGTGTGTGACAATGAAAGTCTTATCAAAGTTCTTGCAATGCATTTTTACTTATCTGGCTCGCCAGCTGCCACTTGACTTACCTGCTGCTTCGAGCTGAGCTGATGATGCAGTGGACCTCGATCCTGGGACGCATCCCAATAACTGCAACCTGACAACGGGGGCACCTCGACCCTGGGCACGTCGACCCAACACCGCTGACAATAGGGACCTCGCCCTTGAACTGATGATGTAGTGGGCACCTCGACCCGAACTACAATCGAAAACGGGGGCACCTCGACCCAACACCGCTGACAATAGGGACCTCGCCCTCGAACTGATGATGTAGTGGGCACCTCGACCCTGGGCACCTCGACCCGGAACTACAACCGACAACGGGGGCACCTCGACCTTGGGCACCTCGACCCAACACACCGCTGACAATAGGCACCTCGACCCTGGGCACCTCGACCCAACACCACTGACAATAGGGACCTCGCCCTCGAACTGATGATGTAGTGGGCATCTCGACCCTGGGCACCTCGACCCGGAACTACAACCGACAACGGGGGCACCTCGACCTTGGGCACCTCGACCCAACACCGCTGATAATAGGGACCTCGCCCTCGAACTGATATTGACGTGGGCCTCGCCCCCAGACTGATACTGATATGGGCCTCACCCCAAACTGATATTGATATGGGCCTCACCCCAAACTGATACTGATATGGGCCTCGCCCCCAGACTGATACTAATGTGGGCCTCGCCCCCAGACTGATACTAATGTGGGCCTCGCCCCCAGATTAATGTTGATGTGGGCCTTACCCCAAGCTAAAAATGATGTGGGCCTTGCCCCAAACTGATATGGGCCTCGCCCCAAACTGATACTAATGTGGGCCTCGCCCCCAGATTGATGTTGATGTGGGCCTTGCCCCAGAATAAAACTGATGTGGGCCTCGCCCCAAACTGATATAGGCCTCGCCCCAAACTGATACTAATGTGGGCCTTGCCCCAAACTGATACTGATATGGGCCTCGCCCCCAGACTAATACTGATGTGGGCCTCTCCCTAAACTGATACTGATATGGGCCTCGCCCCCAGACTGATACTGATAAAGTGGGTTACAACCCTGGGATGCATCCCCAAAACTACTGACATAATGTGGGCCTCGACCTTGGGACGCATCCCCAAAACTGTTACTGATGTAGATGTGGGCCTCGACCCTGGGACTCATCCCCAAACTGCTGATAACGATGTGGGCGTCGCCCCTAGGACGCATCCCCAAATCTGATAATGATGTGGGCCTCAACCCTGGAACTCATCCCTAAAAATGATTCTGATGCTGATGTAAGCCTCAACCCTAGGACTCATCCCTGAAACTGATATTGATATTGACGTTGGCCTCGGCCCTGTGACGCATCCCCAAACTGCTGAAGATGATGATGTGGGTCTCAATAATGAGACGCATCCCCAAAAACTGATACTGATATTGACGTGGGCCACGACCCTGGGACTCATCCCCGAAACTGATGCTGATGTTGATGTGGGCCTCGAACCTGGGACTCATCCCCAAAAACTGATAGTGTAACTGATGTAGGCCTCGACCCTGAGACTCATCCCTGACACTGATGCTGATGCTAACGTGGGCCTCGACCCTGGGATTCATCCCCAAAAACTGATATTGATGCTGACTTAGGCCTCGACCTTGGGACTCATCCCCGAAACTGATACTAGTGTGGGCGTCGTCCCAAACTGATACTAGTGTGGGCCTCGCCCTGTGACTCATCCCCAAGCTTATACTGATGTAGGCCTCGCCCTGGATTGATATTGATATGGGTCTCGCCCCCAGACTGATACTGATGTGGGCCTCGCCCCAAAAATGATACTGATGCTGATGTAATGGTTCATTCCCGAACTGTACTGTATGTGATGGTCCATTCCCGAACCGCATTCCATTCTCGGTTTGTTCATTCTCGGACTCTGCTCCATTCTCGGATTACCATACCCGTCAAAACTGATACTGTATACTCGGAGTGTCATACCTGGTAAAACTGATGCTGTGTCTCCATACCCGAAGTGCCGCACTCGGCAAAACTGATTCTGACAAAGATGTGGGCCTCGCCCCCCAAAGTGCCATACCCGGCAAAGACTGATAGTGATGTCCCCATACCCGGAGTGTCGTACTTGGAAAAACTGATCTGATGTCCCCATACTCGGAGTGCCGTACTTGGCAAAACCGATCTGATAATGTGGGCCTCGCCCCCAGAGTGCCATACCTGGCAAAGAATGATAATGATGTGGGCCTCGCCCCCAGAATGCCATACCCGGAAAAGACTGATAGTGATGTGGGCCTCAACCCGTAGAGTGCCATACCCGGTAAAGACAGATAACGATGTGGGCCTCGTCCCCAGAGTGCCATACCCGGTAAAGACTGATAGTGATGTGGGCCTCAGCCCGCAGAGTGCCATACCCGGCAAAGACTGATAATGATGTGGGCCTCGCGCCTAGAGTGCCATACCGGTAAAGACTGATGTGATATGGGCCTCAACCCGCAGAGTGCCATACCGGCAAAAAGACTGATGATAATGATTTGGGCCTCGCCCCCAGAGTACCATACCCGGCAAAGACTGATAGTGATGTGGGCCTCGCCCCCAGAGTGCCATACCCGCAAAGACTGATAGTGATGTGGGCCTCGCCTCCAGAGTGCCGTACCCGGCAAAGATTGATAATGATGCAAATGATTTATTCAACATACTATATTGCTCTCATCGAGACAATCTTAATAGCTAAACATATTTTCGTCCTCAACGAATGCTTTGTGTCAAAACCAGAGAACCTTCAAAGTACTTGATACACTCAATTTCGATTGTCTGAATGTGTGATCTGAACTAGACTCTTAGTGTGTGTGTGCTAAGGCTCTTTCGCAGCTTAGTCTTTTAGTAAGCCAACTTGGCGATTTCGTTTCAGAGAATTGAACCAGTGGGTCTAACCAACCTGGATGTCTTAATCACATTCTGTGATTACTTCAGCATACTCAACATGATATGGTTTTCATCTTTTTTTTTGTCTTTTTCTTTTCTTTTTTTTTTTTTTTCTTTTTTTTTCTTTTCTTCCTTTTCTCTTTTCATTTTCTGAACACACCTACCCTGTAAGGTAACATTTCTCCTCATGGTGGTCCTAATACTCGCCCATGGGTAGCTTCACGCTTATCGGTTATATGTGGTCTATTTTTTTTCTTCTTTTCTTTTTTATTTTTTATTTCAGAGACTTTTTTTTCTTTATTTCCAACCATATCATCTATCATAGCATCGGTAAAAAAGTATGGACACCCAGGCAAATGGTCATTCACTAATACATCATCTCTTCAACTAGTCACCTCGATAACTATTCAGGCTTCTACTGCTAGGATCCTGTAATCAAGTGCTCGTGAGTCTTACTGAGATCAATCAATTCAGAATACCGGACGAGAGCATGTCTTGCACTTATCGTTTCTAGGGTTTCCCCCTACAGCATTCAATGTCATCACCGGACATATGTCTAACTATCAAAGACTTCTCTCACTCATTTTTTTCATGTCATTTTTGTAACAATTAAACTAGAGTACAAACTTTCAAATTGTCTCATGTCTGTATACCTGGTTAGCAGGAAACATCACTGATTAAGATCAATGTCCAATTTGCGCTACTTGCCACGATCACTATCTGTCCAGTCCAATTTGGAGAGGATGGGGTCGAGCTTCAGTTCAAAAGCTAGGATCTGGTCAATCAACTCTTCAGCCTTTGTCGCAGTCAAGAAAATATCTCCCACAGATTTGGTGACGAACTCATGTCTCTTGGCTTCCGCGAGAAACACAAACAGAAAATCGAAGAAATACTCAACATTAAGTAGTCCAATGGGCTTCCGATGAACGTTCAAGTGTGCCCATGATGCCACTGTGAATATCTCTTCAAGGGTACCAAGTCCACCTGGTAACGCAATAAACGCATCCGCAGTATTTATCATTTCATGGAGTCGTTCAGACATACCTGATACGATGCGTTCTTCTCCATTTGTTGGTCCAATTAACTGTTCGTCCGCCAAAGGTCTTGGGATGATTCCCAAAACATGACCGCCACCGTCCTGAACGGCTTTTGAAATGCTTCCCATTATCCCGAGATTTCCACCGCCATATACTAGGTGTATATTCTTCTCAACCATGACTCGCCCCAATTCCTTTGCAGCCTCAACAAATTCTGGTTTATTACCAGCGTTGGATCCATAGAAAACACAAATTTGCTTAACTCGCTGCTGTGAAGTTGCTTCCATTTTCTTTCTCTTACTTGGATGTATATCTGGATGTGTTGAGGAGAGAAATGTTGAGCTGAATTTATAGAACCTGAAAATGGGTGAGTAATAATTACACTAATATCTTCCATCAAATGGTTGTTAGCTAAACCACAAAAGAATTCGTCAGAGGTCAAAAAGTCTCTGGATCCTGTCTACGAAAATAAGAGAAAACAACAAAAGAAATCGTGCGCGGTCAAAAAGTCGTGGATTCTATCCACGAAAATAAAAGAAAATACTAAAAGAAGTCATAAAAGGTCAAAAAGTTGTGGATCCCGTCCACCACAATAAGTCATGAAAGGTCAAAAAGTCGGGGATCCTGTCTATGAAAATAACAGAAAATAACAAAAGAAGGCAAATCAAAGCAATAATTAAAGCAAAGGAATTGTGTACTCAATACGCCTCTTGCTTGGTATAAATTCATTAGGATGCGTCTCAGGAATTCTTCATTTACTCTGCCACCACTAATGAATTAGCTCTCATATTTGTGATTGCCAAACACTATTCCCTCTGTCTTAAAATGTCATGTCTTTGCTTTTACCTACCAGAATAACACACAAAATTAAAAATTCTACGACATGTATACACAAAACATGAAAACAGAAATCACAACAAAGTGCATGGGTTGCCTCCCTGTTAGCACTAAATTCATCGTCTTCAGCCAGACATGACCGAAATCCATTTGTCAGGGTGGCTTCAATGTCGTCCTCAGTGCTTGTGCCACATTTTGATCTTCGCAGCTTTCCCTTTTTTTTTTCTTCGTTGAAACCTGCGAATACAAAACAACAGAATAAAGACGTGTGCATGTAATGTATACGTATGCAAGTGTAGAGTTCCTCTCTGTTCATGATGGGTTAGACCCTCATGGTGCTCAATGGTGCCATGTGTTTCCTCCTGCTAGTTCTTCCCTTCTGTTTAAAACCTGCAAACATAGGACAAACACAAGAATTGCAAGTACGTTACGTGTATGCATGCATGTATATGTTTCATATCCCATTGGGTTAGGCCTTCCGCCAATTCCCTTGGTGACTGCTCAGTCTTCTCTTCCTCAGGCTAAATACAGCTTCAATCTATCAACATTGATCGGCTCGGTGAACTCGTTCCCTTCCAAGTCTGACAGTTTTACTGCTCCGTTTCCCAATTTCTGAATGGCTATCCTGTCTTTTCTGCTTGCTTCTTCCGAGGATTCCCCGATGGTCTTTCCATTCTGATTGTAACACTTCTTGTTATTGGCTACAGGGGATACAGTCAAACTGGCCACATCATTGGTCAAAAATTGCAACTGCTCAGCAATTTCGGTTACTTTAATCTCCAATTGATCCAGGCGGGATCTCTCATTTTCTAACTTGCTCATGTTGACTGACGGTCTCTTGACGAGTCTCTCTGCTTTCCTAACCCACGGGAATCTATGATGGCTTTTAAGACACAAAAGGGTTAACATGATGCATATATGCATGAAATGCGTGAGATGCGTGTGATGCGGAAAATACATATATAAGTTGGCCTATCGTCATTTTAAAGCATTCAATCACATTATTGCGCGGTGCAAACTTGTCCCAGTTGAAAAGGCCCAACAAGTTTATACTTTTGCGATAACATGGCTAAACAACTTCAAATAATAAGAGGCCTAAACACAAAAATGGCCCATCGGCATTTTAGAAGCTTTCGGCTCAATTGTCAAAGGACATGAACTTGTCCCAGTTTAAATGGCCCAACAAGTTCATATCTCTTGACAAGAGGTCCAACTGAATCCAAATGACGATGATCCCAAACACAAACATAAAGAAATAATTTCTAATGGTCATACGACTACGGTTCACATGTAGGTTTCAGGAGTGCAAACAAAGGCTCTCGTTGACGAAGGATTGCCCACAACTTGGACTCCCGACTCAAGGGTTCAAACGACCAAGTGAGCACACCTTTTTTATACCTCATGGTACGTGCCAACGAGTTACGGTATGTGACTGACTGTCAAATGGATTTCCCGTTGTAGATTCCCCAGAGGGAGGGTGGAGCGAGGCTCTCTTAAGTACCCAAGCCCCTTATGCTCTTATCGCTTGGTGTCAGGAATAAACAACGAGTCCTCCAAATTAGTCCATCACAGTAGGCTACAAGTAGATGACTATCTAGATGCCTTCACAACTTTTCCTTATAGAAAGGTAGTGAGTGAAGGAAGACACCAAACCATTACCTAGCCTTAAGAATGCCTTTGATTAAACTCCCTAAACCCACAGTAGACATGGTTAATTAAAGCACAAATCACAAACATTACAAGACATTATTTCGGGGCCGATTCTCTATCCCCAGTGGAGTAGCCAGACTGTAGACAACAGAAACTGGACGACGCAGTTCCGGGCTCGCGGCCCGGTTGGGAGTACGGAGTAGCCCGCGAGGGACTAAACCGGAGAAATAAAATGGAGTCGCCACCCGATGTGAACCGGTAAAATGATTTAAGGCCGCACTCACCCCTCGCAAGGAAAACCTCACAAACCGTTGGGTTCAGAATGGTCCCTTACTTATGTCACTTGTAATGAACGAATTTGTGCAATAATTTAACTAAGTCTACGCAACATACATGTCCAAGAATAACCTAAATCTAGTTCGCGTTCATAACAATAAATCCTATGCCTAAGTCATCATGCTTCAAAAGTAATTATCACAACGGCAAACATACGATATCACACAATGAGCATGTTGAATCATCAAATACAAAGAATAAATAACATCCTAAACATAAACGCAATTTAAATTCATATTGTGAAAGAATATAACTAAATCATGCTTAAGAAATAAATAACATACTAGACTAAATCATGCTCGAATACAAGGTTAGATGAAACGAAACATGTGTGTCTCTCAAGTGGTACGTGGCATTGTATCCCGAGTGCAAACCGCAATACCGTCCATTCGGATTCGGCTACGGAATTTACGTCCGGGTTTCCATCTGATATACCACAAGAGAGAACACATGTTCCGTTCACCCGGAAATCACATCATGCACCAATTCACAATAATCATGCGAAATAAAATAATAAAATAACTAAAAATAAAGGATAATAAATAAAAGGGTGCCCTCAGGTCTTACCTTTTAAGTCGCTTTCCGGGAGTGCGTTCCACGGTGCCGGAAGGGATATCGTTTTGTTGTTTTCACTGGTCCGCTGTTTCTACTATTTTCACAGGTTCACTGTTTTCTCTGTTTTCACTGTTTTCACTGGTCCGATATTTCTACTGTTTTCACAGGTTCACTATTTTCTCTATTTTCACTGGTCCGCTGTTTTACGGATTTGCTGTTTTCGCTGTTTCGTCTGTTTTCACTCGCGGTTTTCACCTGCTATTTTCTCTGATTCACTCGTTGTTTCCACTCGCTGTTTTCTTTGATTTCTTCGCTGTTTGGAGACGATTTTAGTGGACTGTTTTCCAGATTTTTGGTACGGTTTAGGGTCGGTTTTTAGTGCGATGAAGGTGCCGTTTTGGGGACTGTTAGGGGGGATTTTTTCTCACTGGTTTCACGTGCAAATCTGCACGTCTGCTGCGTGTTTAGGGGAGTTAATTGAGCTGTTTAGAGAGGGTTGTGATGGCAGTGTTTTAGGCAGTGTTTTAGGCATTAAAGGTGGCTGTTTGCGTGTGGTGCAGTGCGTGAAGTTGAGGTGTGTTGAGGGTCTGTTGAAGGGCCGTCGTGCATGGGAGTTAGGGTTACTGGTTCATGTGTTTGCTGGTCAGTTTTGGTTATATGTCTCACGTCCAGGCAGGTTCATGGCTCACGTCTATGGCCGCTTTGTAATTATTTGGTGAGTGGTGGCTTTGGTTCACGTGGGCTGCATGGCTGTGGTCTTTGGTTTCTTGTTCACACTGATGTGATGATAGTTGCTGCCGAGCTGCTGTTAGAGGAGAGGGGCGTGTGTTTTGTTTATTTGTGGAGGAGCTGTGCGTGTGTGCTGAGTGAGGGACGTGAGCTTGTGCTGAGTTGGGGTTTCTTTTGAACGTGAAAATGATGGCAGTGAGGACTGTGTTACTAGAGAGCAGTTTGTTGAGGGTTTGTGCGTGTTGAATGGAACTGTGAGGGGCGTGATCTGCGTTGATACATGGGGCAGTACGTGTAGTTTGAAGAAGTGAAGGGGCAGTGAGGGTTCGTGTCCTTTGGGCACAGTGGCGTGTGTGTTAGGATGAGGGAGGGCTGTGAAGGTTGTTTGAGGGTAGCTTCCAAGATGCGTGAATGTTTGTAAGGGGTTGTTGAAGGTGCTATCAGTCTTTGATGCCGAGAAGGGGAGCTAGGTCCAAGGTGGTTACGTGATCAATGGGGCTTGTTGTAGTGTGAGAGGCTGCCGAGAGTGGTCTGCTGCTTGCCGAGAGATGGGTGGTATTATAGGCGTGAAGGGTCGTGAAGAAGATGTGATGAAGGGTAGTTGTGAAGCTGCAGTTCACGTGGAGGGTGGAGGGTGCATGTGTGCTTGGGTCGTGAGGGATATGTGAGCAGTGTGGGCTGATGTGTGGCTTACGTTTGTGAGTCTGCTTTGTACGTGTCTTTGGTGAGTGGCTCGGGCTGGCTGATGGATGTGGACGTGCTGAGTGAGTGGAGAAGAGGCCGTGAATGGCTTCAGGTTTGTGTCCAGTTCCAGGCTTGTGCGTAAGGGTTTTTTAGGGTTTTTCTGTGAAGCTTCCTCAAGCGAAAGAGGGAGAGGGACGTATGGGTTATGGTATGGGTTTGGATGGGTGATGCATGGGTTGTTAGGGGAAGATGAGTTTTTTTGGTTTGTCGTTTGGTGAGATGCATCCGTGGGGTTTTGATTGGGGAGGCAATTATTTTGAAAGGAGTGGTTAGTGGCACGGGACAAGTAGGTGAGTGGAGTTGTGGGCTGGCCTGGGCGTTTAAGGGTGATGGGTTGTTATGGTTTTGTTGATTTGTTGGCTAGTGTTTGGGTGAGATGCTTTGTATGGGCTCATTGGTGGTTGCATGGAATGGGCGTGAGGATAATTTTAAAATTGAGATCGAACGAGCGAATCTGAAGCTTGAACGAGCGAACCAAATCCAATAAAAATGTCAATTCTTGACTCTTCCCTTTCGAGACCGCTTTCCGCAACTTCCGCAACTAAAAAGTAATACCTCTATTCGAGGCTCATCATTGGGCTGATATGCAAAAATGCAATGCCTACACTCATCAAGTCAGTATTATTCTCTATTCAGGTGTATTGGTCCTCCTTGTTTATCATGTCTAAGTCTGTTATTAGGATGGTGGAGATGGCTTTGAGATATTTTCTATGGAAATGTAGTGAGCTTGCTTCCTCAGTAGAGTACGTTTACCTGTTGAAGAAGGGGGTTTGGGGATCAAGAGCTTGGAAATGTTGAATAGAACGACCATTGTTAAGCATTTATGGTTTTTTGTTCTGGTCAGATCTCTTCTTGGTTGTAGGACACAGAAATCGGCGACGCTGTTCTAGGCTCGCGGCCCAGTTGGGAGTACGGAGTAGCCCGCTGGGGAACTAAACCGGAGAAATAAAATGGAGTCGCCACCCAGTGTGAACTGGGAAAATGATTTAAGGCCGCACTCACCTCTAGCAAGGGAAGACCTCAAACCGTTGGGTTCGGAATGGTCCCTTACTTATGTCACTTGTAATGAACGGATTTGTGCAATTTTAACCAAGTCTACTCAACATGCATTTGCAAAAAGGTAACCTACACCTAAATTCGTATACGGCTTAAATCTAAGTTTGCATGCTTTAAAAGTTAGTTATCATAATGGCAAACATACGATATCACATAATGAGCGTGTTGAATTATCAAATACGAAAAATAAATAACAACCTAAACATAAACGTAAATTAAACTCATATTGCGAAAGAAAATAACTAAATCATGCATAAAGAAGTAACATAATCATGCTTTTAAAAATAAACAACATACTAGACTAAATCATGCTAAATAATCTACTAGACTAAATCATGCTCGAATACAAGAAACGAAATACGTGTATCTCTCAAGTGGTACGTGGCATTGTATCCCGAGTACAAACCGCACTACCGTCCATTCGGATTCGGCTACGGAATTTACGTCCGAGTTTCCATCCGATATACCACAAGAGAGAACACATATTCCATTCACCCGGAATCACATCATACACTAATTCACAATATTCATGCGAGATAAAGTGATGGAATGACTAAAAATAAAGGATAATAAATAAAATGGATGCCCACAGGTCTAACCTCTTTTGTCGTCTCTCGAAAGCGCGTTACACGGCCGTCGAAAAGGTTGATGCTCCGCAACTCCTTCGGTTCACTGGTTTGACATTTTTCCTTGCTGTTTCACTGTTCGGGTCGCTATTTTCACTCCGTTTCGTGGTGTTTCTGGTCGTGGTATTAGGCTTGCTGTTTCACGGTATTTAGGCAGATTTTGTGGATGCAGTTCGCGGGTTTTCTTGGAAATATTTGGGCTAATTTACTGGCAATTTTTTGGGCAGAAGTTTCGGTGGTTCACTGGCAGATTTGGGGCAGCGTTTGCGCGTTTCAGAGGCTGGTTCGCTGGGGTAATTTGAGCGTGTTAAAGGGGCTGCAGTGAGGGAGTCTTCAGGCGTGTTAGGGAGCTGATGTGAAGGACTGAATATGTGTGTTAGGGGCTGGAATGAAGGGCAGTGGGCGTGCTTCAGGGGATGCCGAATGAAGAGAGATAGGGGGAGTCGGTTAAGGGGCTTGGCGTGAAGATGCTGTGTATGTTTAAGGGTTATTTGTGAGAGCTGAGAGGTTGAGAAGGCTTATTGCTGGCTTGTTCTTGGCGTGTGTTACTTGCGTGAGTTGAGAGAGGGCTTAGTGCTTGAAGGTGCAATTGGCGTGAATGGGTGTTTCTTGGGCGATGTGGGACTAAATGGGAAGTGGCGTGAATTGGTGTTTGTGCGTGGGAGTTGAAGGAAAAATGGAGGCTTTGTTTCCTAATCGACGTGGGATGTGAAGTGGGGCTGATGGGCTGTTGTTTTAGGCGTGAAGGGGTTAGTTTCAGGAGGGGTTATTGGTGTGAACAATGGCAATGGAGAAGGGTGTGTAGGCGTGAGTCTAATGGCTGGGATGGAGGTGCTTTTAGTGTGAGTTTAAGGGGCTGGAATGAGGAGTAGTGGGCGTGAATTTAGGGGCTAACTCCAGGGGTATTTGCGTGGATAATGGCTACTCTTCAAGGGGTGTTTGGTGTGAGCAATAGCAATGGAGAGGAGAGAATTTTTGTGTTCTATATGTGCTATGAAAGTGCTACCCGAAGGATGGTAGGATTTGGGTTGTTTTTATAGGCAAAAAAGAGTGCATTTATTGGGTAGGCTACCATTAATGGGGAGGCATTAATTGAGAGGCTTGCTTTGTTGAAAAAATGGGAAAGGAGGTGGCTTAGTCATGGGCGTGGGGCTTGGTGAGTTAAATGGTGTGGGGAAATGTCATTAATGGCTTGAAGACTTTGTTGAAAATTGAGGTTAGGGTAAATTTGATGTCAAATGTGTGGGGCATGCTTGGTGAAAGGTTAATTTGGTTGTGTGAATAGTTGGTGGAAGGGTAAATGAGTGGTGGGCATTGGCTTTGGTTCTTTTGGGCTATTGGGCGTGGGTTTTGGTGTTTAGGACAAGGAAGTTGGCTTGCGGAGGTTTTGGGCCAATGATGATTTTGAAACGGAGATCCAACGAGTGAACCCGAAGCTAAACAAGCGAATAAAGTCCAACAAAATGTCAATTCTTGACTTTTCCCTTTCGACGTCCGTTTCCCGCGACTTCCGCGACTTAAAAGGTAGTGCCTCCGCACGAGGCTCATCATCGGGACTTACATGTAAAAATGCAGTGCCTACAGTCGCCCCCACTTTGATGGGACCTGTGCAGTGTGTGACAATGACAGTCCTATCAAAGTTCGTGGAATACATTTTTACTTACCTGGCTCGCCAGCTATCACCTGACTTGCCTGTTGCTTTGAGTTGATTTTGGTTGCGCCATACCCGGTGTGCTAAACCCCATACCCGAGGTATCGTGGTTACATCTCCATACCTAGAGTGTCGCAGTGATGATTTTGTTGTGCCGTACCTGGCGTGCTAAACCCCATACCCGAGGTGTCGCGGTTGCGTCTCCATACCTAGAGTGTCGCAGTGATATCTCCATACCCGGAGTACTGTACCTAGCAAGCTAAACCCCATACCCGAGGTGTCGCGGTTACGTCTCTGTACCTAGAGTGTCGCAGTGATATCTCCATACCCGGAGTGCCGTACCTAGCAAGCTAAACCCCATACCCGAGGTGTCGCGGTTGCGTCTCTATACCTAGAGTATCGCAATGATATCTCCATACCCGGAGTGCCGTACCTGGAAAAACTGAAGCTGTATCTCCATACCCGGAGTGCCGTACCTGGCAAGCTAAACCCCATACCTGAGGTGTCGCGGTTGCATCTCCATACCTAGAGTGTCGCAGTAATGACTCTATACCTAGAGTGTCGCAGTGATATCTCCATACCCGAAGTGCCGTACCTGGCAAGCTAAACCTCATACCCGAGGTGTCGCACTTGCGTCTCCATACCTAGAGTGTCGCAGTGATATCTCCATACCCGGAGTGCCATACCTGGAAAAATTGATATCGATGTTTCCATACCCGGAGTACCATACCCGGCAGAACTGATGTTGTATCTCCATACCCAGAGTGCCATACCCGGCAGAATTGATTTTATATCTCCATACCCGGAGTGCCATACCCGGCATAACTGATGCTGTATCTCCATACCCGGAGTGCCATACCCGGCAGAACTGATGATGTATCTCCATACCCGGAGTGCCATACCCGACATAACTGATGCTATATCTCCATACCCAGAGTGCCATACCCGGCAGAACTGATGTTGTATCTCCATACCCGGAGTGCCATACCTGGCAGAACTGATACTAGTAATGATGTGGGCCTCACCCCCAGAGTGCCATACCCGGCAAGACTAATACTGATAATGACGAACCATGCTCCATTTCCGAAGTGCCATTTTCGGCGTCTGCTGAGATAATAGTCCATTTCCGAACCGTGCTCCATTTCCGAAGTGTCATTTTCGGCGTCTGATGAGATAATGGTCCATTTTCGAACCGTGCTCCATTTTCGGAGTGCCATTTTTGGCGTCTGATGCGATAATGGTCCATTTTCGAACAGTGCTCCATTTTCGGAATGCCATTTTCGGCGTCTGATGAGATAATGGTCCATTTTCGAACCGTGCTCTATTTTCGGAGTGCCATTTTCGGCGTCTGATGAGATAATGGTCCATTTTCGAACCGTGCTCCATTTTCGGAGTGCCATTTTCGGCGAGTGATAGTGGTCCATTTCTGAACCATGCTCCATTTTCGGAGTGCCATTTTCGGCGAGTGATAATGGTTCATTTATGAACCATGCTCCATTTTCGGAGTGCCATTTTCGGTTTGTTCATTCTCGAACCCTGTTCCATTCTCGGATTGTCATTCCCGATTTTTTCATTCTCGAACTCTGCTCCATTCTCGGATTCTGCTCCATTCTCGGATTGTTTATTCTCGAACTCTGCTCCATTCTCAGATTCTGCTCCATTCTCGAATTCTGCTCCATTCTCGGATTGTTCATTCTTGAACCTTGTTCCATTCTTGGATTGCCATTCTCGGCTTGTTCATTCTCGAACCCTGTTCCACTCTCGGATTGCCATTCTCAGCTTGTTCATTCTCGAATTGTGCTCCATTCTCAGATTTCCATTATCGGTTTGTTCATTCTCGAACTCTGCTCCATTCTCGGATTCTGCTCCATTCTCGGATTCTGCTACATTCTCGAATTGTTCATTCTCAAACCTTGTTCCATTCTTGGATTGCCATTCTCGGCTTGTTCATTCTCGAACTCTGCTCCATTCTCAGATTGCTCAATTCTTGGATTCTGCTCCGTTCTCGGATTGTTCATTCTCGAACCTTGTTCCATTCTTGGATTGCCATTCTCGGCTTGTTCATTCTCGAACCTTGCTCCATTCTCGGATTTCCATTCTCGGCTTGTTCATTCTCGAACTGTGCTCCATTCTCGGATTGCCATTCTCGGCTTGTTCATTCTCGAACCTTGCTCCATTCTCGGATTGCCATTCTCGGCTTGTTCATTCTCGAACTTTGCTCCATTCTTGGATTATGCTCCATTCTCGGATTTTTCATTCTCGAACCTTGTTCCATTCTTGGATTGCCATTCTCGGCTTGTTCAATCTCAAACCTTGCTCCATTCTTAGATTTCCATTCTCGGCTAAACTGATACTGATGTGTCTTCATACCCGGAGTGCCATACTCGACAAAACTGATACTGATACTATTGTTGGTGTGGGCCTCACCCCCAGAGTGCCATACCCGACAAAACTAATAATGATATGGGCCTCGTCCCAGAGTGCCATACTCGGCCAGACTAATAATGATATGGGCCTCGCCCTTAGAGTACTATACCCGACCAGACTAATAATGATATGGGCCTCGCCCCCAGAGTGCCATACCCGGCGAAACTAATACTGATGCTGATGTGGGCCTCGCCCCTTGGGACTCATCCCCAAAACTGATACAGACAATGAGATGGTTCATTTCAACATACTGTACCACCTCTTAGGAGATAATATTGATAGTCAAACATATTTTCGTCCTCAATGAATGCTTCGTGTCGAAACTAGAGAATCTTCAAAGTACTCGATATACACAACTCCGATCGTCTGAATAAGTGATCTGAACTAGGCTCCTAGTGTGTGTGTGCCAAGGCTCTTTCACAACTTGTTCCTTAAGTAGGCCAACTCGATGATTTCACTTTGGGGAATCGGACCAGTGGGTCTAACCAACCTGGATGTCTTGATCACATTCTCTGATTACTTCATCATACTCAACATGATATGGTCTTCTTCTTTTTTTATTTTGTCTCTTTCTTTTCTTTCTTTTCATTTTGAACTTTTTTTTTCTGACACACCTACCCTTTAAGGTAGCATTTCTCCTCATGGTGGTCCTAGTACTCGCCCATGGGTAGCTTCACGCTTATCGGTTATAGGCGGTCCATTTTTCTTTTCTTTTCAATGCAGAGACTTTTTCTTTGTTTCCAACCATATCATATATCGTAGCATAAGTAAACCAGGGTGGACATCTAGGCAAGCGGTCTTTCACTGATCGATCATCTCTTTAACTAGTCATCTTGCCGACTACTCAGGCTTCTACTGTTGAGATCCCGTAATCAAGTGCTCATAAGTCTAGCCGAGATCAATCCATTCAGAATACCGGACGAGAGTACATTTCACACTTATCGTTTCTAAGGTTTCTCCCTACAGCAAACAATATCATCACCGGACATATGCCTAACCATCAAAGACTTTTCTTTCTCTCTTCGGAATTCTTCCTCTCCACTGCTGATAATCTGGGCTTCGTCCCTGGGATTCTTTCTCGAAACTGGTGCTGATACGGGCCTCAACTCTGGGACTCATCCCGAAACTGATATCGTCATGGGCCTCGACCCTCGGACTCATCCCCAAAACTGACACGGATTCATTCCTGAAACTGATAACACTGTTGCTGCTTCTGGTTGGCTTGCCTTTGCCGTTTTTTTTTTCCTCTGAAAGCTGTGATTACAACACAGAACAAACACAAAAAGGAATGCAAATACGTTATGTGTATGCATGCATGCATGAATGAATTTCCTATTCCGTTAGGTTAGGTCTTCTGCCGATTCTTCAGATGACTATTCGGTCTTTTTTTTTTCAGGAAAAATACATCTTCAATCTCTTCTGGTATATCTGTATGTGATGCAAGGACTTCATCCATCAATGCCAACTTTTAAAATCTCTATGAGACCCACTCTTGTTCAGGTAGCTCTGCTTCTGCTAATACCCGCATGGACGGTATCCCAACTTCCACCGGCAGTACTGCTTCTATTGCTTTTCAAACTTCTTCTTTTCTTAAACATTTCAACTGGATGCCATTTGCTTGTCTCTTTATCCTTGCCGTAAGGTTTTCAGTTTCTCAGTTTCCTTTTCCCGATATCCATGTTTGTTAAACACTTTTTGACAAGTCTTTGTTTTTTTTCCTAACCCAATGGATATCTATGATGGCTGCTAAGACAAATGGGGTTAGCATGATGCGTGTATGCATGAGATGCATACGATGTATGGAATATATCAGTCAGCCCATTATCATTTTAAAGCATTCAATCATACTATTACGCGGTGCAAACTTATCCCAGTTGAAAAGGCCCAACAAGTTTGTACTTTTGTGATAACATGGCTAAACAACTTCAAATAATAAGAGGCCTAAACATAAAATGGCCCATCGGCATTTTAGAAGCTTTCGACTTAATTGTCAAAGGACACGAACTTATCCCAGTTTAAATGGCCCAACAAGTTCATATCTCTTGACAAGAGGTCCAACTGAATCCAAATGACGATGATCCCAAACACAAATATAAAGAAATGATTTCTAATGGTCATACAACTACGGTTCACATGTAGGTTTCAGGAGTGTAAACAAAGGCTCTTGCTGACGAAAGATTGCCCACAACTAGGACTCCCCACTCAAGGGTTCGAGCGACCAAGTGAGCGCACCTTTTTTATACCTTAAGGTACGTGCCAACGAGTTATAGTATGTGACTGACTGTCAAATGGATTTCTCGTGTTAGATTCCCCAGAGGGAGGGTAGAGCGAACTCTCTTAAATACCCAAGCCTCTTAGGCTCTTATCGCCTTGGTGACAGGAATAAACAACTAGTCCTCCAAATTAGTCTGTCACAGTGAGCTACGGGTGAATGATTATCTAGGTGCCTTCACAGCTTTTCCTTATAGAAAGGTAGTGAATGAAGGAAGACACCAAACCATCACCTAGCCTTAAAAATGCCTTTGATTAAACTCCTTAAACCCACAGTAGACATGGTTAATCAAAGCAAAAATCACAAACATTACAAGAATTATTTCGGGGCCGATTCTCTATCCCCAGTGGAGTCGCCAGACTGCAGGACACAGAAATCGGCGACGCTGTTCTAAGCTAGCGGCCCGATTGGGAGTATGGAGTATCCCGAGGGGGAACTAAACCGGAGAAATAAAATGGAGTCGCCACCCAGTGTGAACTGGGAAAATGATTGAAGGCCGCACTCACCCCTCGCAAGGGAAGACCTTAAACCATTGGGTTCGGAATGGGCCCTTACTTATGTCACTTGTAATGAACGGATTTGTGCAATTTTAACCAAGTCTACTCAACATACATTTGCAAAAAGGTAACCTACACCTAAATTCGTATACGACGTAAATCTAAGTTTGCATGCTTTAAAAGTTGGCGTGTTAGGGGCTGGAATGGAGGGCAGTGGGCGTGCTTCAGGGGCTGCCGAATAAAGAGAGATATGGGTAGTCGGTTAAGGGGCTTGGCGTGAAGATGTTGTGTTGGATAATATGACCCATAGCGTCACTATTTGCACAGATCATTGTGTTGTTGTAGCAAATTAACTATGTGACAAGGAAATTGCACTCTCATCATTTGTGATTAGATCACCATAGATATATAATGAAGAGGTGCCCTATGATTAGTTCCTGGATGAGATGATATGAGACAGTATCAGTCCACAAAGGATTAATCATTAAATATCCCTAGCCGTAGTATTATATCGAGACTGGACATCGATAATGCGAAATAGGCTAGTATTGCACTTGTGCGCGTTGTGAGGGCACAACGGCATAGTTCTCATATATATAAGTATTGGATACTTGTGCAAGTGCGATAGGAGGTCGTGTTTCACCGATGGTACGGGAAACAGCTTCGCTCGGGATAGACCCTTCGGAATCCCATTGGTATTATGACTAGGTGTCTATGGGAGGCCGAAATCAAGGTAGGTGTGTATAGTCTTAACCTGAGACTTACATCGCTAATACTTACGACAATCGGTAAACTTTGGTTTTGGTGGTGGGGGATCTTAACTGGTTCTGTGTTCACCTCTTCTGGGTTATCAGGAATCGTAGTGTATTGGATGTGATGTCAAGACGGAAGTGTCACTCCAGTCATAATGAAGATGATGTCACGCAGGATACGGTATTAGTGCTCTTCAAGTGATGCGCATCCAATCGTGATATTATGACCATGTCATGAATATCCGATTATAGAGACTAGTTACCAGACATCCGATATGTGTTTCGGACGGGGCAGACACTTATCCATCCAGCCCCAGCCCTAGCACGTGATTATCCGATACTGGGCCGATACCACAATACATTAGTATACTACGCTTGATACAGATCTTAATATTCTTTAATGGATATGTCCGGAGAATTAGGTAGACTTGGTGCTTTGCTAGGAGTCGACCTTGTCTCGTAAATCGGTAGAACGTAGTACTTGGTACGTACGTGATTCGGATACTCCGACGACCGTATTTACTGCCAGATTATCCGGGGAACTCATGGGTCGCTTCCCGATAATCCACCGATGACGCACAACTCGCACTCTTGAATAATCTGGGATTATACAGAAGAGAGAGAAAATTAATCTAGGATTAATACGGAGATATTTTATCTAAGATAAAATATCGTCTAGAGAGAGATAACGATTAATTTGGAATTAATCGGTAAATTAATATTCGATATATTAAACGAAATTAGATTTCGACGCGGAATTAAAATTAGATTTTAATTCGGGCAAACGAGTTAATTTAGAATTAATTCGTTAGCGACGTAAATAATAATTTCGCTAGGCGCAATTATTTATTTAAATTCGATTTAATTAACGTCGCGACGTAAGCTCGGTATTTCGGAAATATCGAACCTGAACGCGTGAGTGCACGTGGGCCCACTTTCATTTGAAAACGTGTGGGGCCCACATGACACATGTCATATTATGCATTATTTTATTCTAATGCATTGCATGTAGATAGTGTACAATGCACTCAATGTTATTGCATAGAAATTGAGTGTTTGACACTCTAAGCCATTGCATGTTTTGTGTCATAATTTTATTATTAATTTAATAAATATTATGGCATAAATATAAATTGATTTTTGGTAAATCATTTTAAAAAAACTAACAAACAATTTCATCTCTCACATTTTCTCTCTTCCTCTCACGCCCAAAACAGAATTTTGGGACTGGTTTTGACCAGAAAAACGTGACACTAAGGGGAAGCAGGGTTGGGTTTTCATGGTGAAAACCGCAAGTGCTAGCACACTACGAGTCTTGCGAAGGTGGTAGGGAGGTTCACCCATGAGGCGGGACTCATCCGACGGAGTTTGGAGCTTCGTTTTGAGACCCGAAACTGCCAAGACAGTGAGCATGGACTGGTTGCAGTGGCGTGAGCAGGGCAGTACGTTTTTGGCCTTGATTCGTCTTCAAATCGACATAACCGATCAATGTGAGTATTCCGCTACCTCCGTTGATGTATTCACGCATTATTTCATGTCTTGATTTGATCTTGGGACCTTAGAATAAACCAACAATGGCATCATGAGCTAATGTTGCAAGCATGAAATTTGTAGGGTTTAAAATTTGGGTAAATGTGATTTGAGCATGATTGAATAAATTGCTTGTTTGAGTATGCTTATAACATGTTTAAATTCATTTTGGTTGGACTAATTTGATGAAAAATGATTTGGAATTTTTTTTCCCCAAAATTAATGCCTTGGCCGAATGGTTTGTGATATTTTGGATTCTTGGAATTTTGTGATTTTGATTCGTTTGATGAGTTAGAATCATTTAGGTTGATGTTAATTTGAATCGAATTGGATTGGATTTCGAATTGGACAAAAACCCCAAATTCCTTACCTTGGCCGAATGTGTCATACCCTAATGTCTTGGTAATTTTGGTTTTGTGACATTGGATGTGTATGAAATCAAATCGGATGTTGATTTGATGTCGATTGTAGGTTCGATTGGATCGAAACCGAATCGGACACAAAATCACCTTCCTTGGCCGAGAGCATTGAAGCATGTTTATGGGTTTGATTTTTCATTATGTGTGTTTGACATGTAATAATGAATTAAGTATGATTAATTGGACTAATTTAGTGTTTTGGAAATGTTGATTTAGTTGATTAATCATATAATGCACTTTTGGTAATTAAATTGTGAAAATTGGATTTTTGGATTTAATTATTGGGCCTAATTTTGGAAATTAGAATTTAAGTTGTAATTGGCCTATTGGGCTTGATTTATCAAGTTTGGTTTAGGCCAAGTGGATTGGATCCAATTGGGCCCAAAACCTTAACCATAAAGCCCAATTGCGACTAATGAACCTTTAAAGTTCAATTGGGCCTAATGGGCCAAGATTGATTTATGGGCTTATGGGGTAAATCCCGGATTGGACTTTGGTTATCGGTTTGACCCGAGTTGACCAAAAGTCCATGCCTTAAGAAATCAATCAAAAGCCCATTGGACTTTAATTGAATTGACGTTGGACGTTAATCGATCTTTGAGACGCGTTACGATTAGATTTGGAGTTTAAAATCGTAAAAGGTTTATTAAATAAAAGTGTAATATTTAATTTGGAATTGAATAGTGAATTAGTATTAAATACATGTTAAATTAGATTTAATGATGTAGTTTAATTTAATTCATGAATTCGTACTTTAAGTACTTATTCGCAAAAACGAGTTTGACTCGAACAAAATCAAATCGTTGTTTGAACATTGGATGATCACTTAATTATCAGATTAATTAATTTGATTAGATTGATTGATAGCATGCTTATGTGTGTGAATACGTGGTTGTGTTGAATGAATAATGTATATCGGATGGATATTAGTCGGGTGGGCAATTTTAGAAATTGTTGTAATAAATTCGATTTATTAAATTGGACCTGCGTGTCCAGCCTTATCACCTTCTTCTCTTTGTATTCTCTTCTCACCTATTCCCCTCTATGTATATGAGGTTTCTTTAGAAAGTGTAGTGTAACGGGTTAGAGTAGTACAAGTGCTAGCTTGAGTGAGAAAGGGAGAGATTTGATCTAGGATCAATGTGTTAAGTATCCATCCGCATATCATTATTATTTTATTTCATACTCGCTTTATTATGTATTTAGAATGCATGTTTAAGGGTGTATGATGATGAGACCTAACAAAGATAATTAAATTGGTAGCCAATTTGCACGCGAAAATCCCTCAATCTATATTAAGCAAATATCCTTCCATTGAATGATTCTTGTTCAAGATCCGAAGTTGGCATTGGTTTGTTTTTGACCAAAGTCAAGACCTTTGTCAATCAAGGATGTACTTGAATCATGAGAGTTTTGTTGCATATCGGTGTCTTGTCCAAATCGTGTTTTTATTGGCCAAAGTCAGATCACTTTTTGTCCAGTGACATTGATTACGAAACTTTCCTCGTCAATGGGTCCTGCTTAACTGGAATCATTAGGTTTGTTTTTGGCCAAAGCCATGGCCTAGATGATTCGGAGGATATGGTTAGGAAAATGTATTGGATACATTGACATTATACATATGTTTCGGACTTGGATGTCCACCTAACCGGATCTAGGAATTGGATGAGATCCAATTGATCTGTGAGATCTACCTAGTTAAATAGCATACAGCTTTTTATTGGCCAAAGTCAGGGTTGTGTGTTATTTAATAGGATCCTAGCCCACTAGGAAACACGGTTTCCCGAGTACTCCACAGAGGGTTAGAGACTCGACGAAAAAATAGGGGGCAAGTATTGAATTTGCAACATTCGTTCAATTACTCGCTAAAAACACCGCTCATTACATTTTACTCGTCGTATTAATCAAAAGTATTAGTTGGACTAATATTTTATGTTGTTTTAAAATATATATAGTTGGACTATATACAAACTCATTCAATTTATAGTTGATTTTATGATTGGATTATAGTAATCAATATAATTGAATTAAAATATAGTTGATTTTATAATTGGATTATAGTAATCAATATAATTGAATTAAAATGATAGTTGATTTTATAATTGGATTATAGTAATCAATATTAAAATTATAGTTGATTAAATAATTGATTATTGTAATCATTATAATAAATAGTACCTTAATAATTTGATTAAATAGTTGGACTATTAAAATCAAGTAAAGAATTGAAAAGGTTGAATATTTAAAATATATAATCCTTCCTTGGATTAAATGTTTTAAATGATTTAATTTTCAATTGGGAATTAATAATAGGTTAATTTATTTGATAAAATAACTTATTATTACTAAGCCCATTATTAAGCAAATAGTAGAGCATAAAGTCTTTGGAAGATTTATGTGATGATGACTTTAGTGCTTAATTAATATACTTATACTAAATCTATCTTTAGATTTAAAAGTATTAAAATTGCAATTTATTAATATTCTTGGATAATTAATTGACTATTCTAGTGGAGAAAAGTCAAAGTTTGCAATTAGGCATGTAGCACAAGGTGCACATCGTTTCGATATTCCGAAACCCAAGGCTTGGCCAAAGGTTTGTGAAATATTGAAAAGGATAATTGACATATCTCAAAGTGACTACCATTTGGATATGGAAGACACGAAGGAATTAAAGAAAGGGCGAGGCTCTAACTTTAAAAATATTTGTCAAAGTTATGTTCACAACTAGTATTAAAATTAGATTTTAAATACTTAGTGTGGTACATAAAATATATGTATTGACGTTCAGAATCCGCTGTGAGCTGGATACTGGCTTCAAGCCGAGATTTCTCTGCAAATCGGAAAACGGGACGAAAGTCGCTGTTTCGACCGTAGATACCTAAATTTAGGAACTACCATTTGGGTATGTACTTAAATTAGGAAATGTTATAATGTAACTAGTTAGACTAGAGACATTATCTCTATATCAGTGTTTAATCCGATGCGGATAAAACCTTTATATTCTAAAGCACTAAAGTGTTTCATTATATAAAGATGATACTGAGACAAATACATTAGATGTAAATAACATAATTTATATTTTGAATATAAATAAAAATCTCAAACATATAAATGACAAATAAATAGCTCAAATTGATTTGATCAATAGAGACTTATTTGTGGCATTGTTGTCTGGGACACAATTAAACAAGACTCGTATATCCACACTTTTGAAGAGTGGGTACTAGGACTGATTTGACTATTCAAATAAGGTCTACGAATCTAGTTTATTAGGTTAAATACCTAAAATACTATTTACTTGGTAATAGTAAAAGGGCCATCGATCTGTTAGCCCTATTCATGGTGAAGTAAGTGGGCCCATATCTAGCTAGGCTAGATGTGAACATGAATATTTCGTGACCTTAACGGATGTGACATCACGTTGTGGTTATGTGTTTCTTTTGAAGAACACAGATCGGAAACTTTAGAGTTTCGACACGAAGTAGACAAACAGATCGGCTATAGTGTTATTCCGCCACGGTAAGACCGAAATGGAAAATACTTAAGCAGTAAGTTTCATATATAAATGAAAGAGTACGGTATTCTTTCATATGAGGACTCCTCCCGAGACTCGTTAGTTAGACGGTGTGTGTCCGAACCAAAAAACCAAATTTTTTTTGGACATGATAAGGTTTATCACGAGTCGCTCTGAGCTATAATTTCCTTCAACAGGATATGTATTAACAGTGCAAAACTTATTTAGAATAAGGTTCCATATAAATCTGTTTGACAGATATCATATAGGATATGAACAGGGAAGAACGAGGTTTCTCATTCCTGATAATTTGGGTATGCCAGGCATGACGTTTGGATGATACCAAACTAAAGGACCCAAATTGGATTAGTGCCAATATAGGTTATCCTAAGGGAAACCATAAGTATAGTACTTATAAATCCCACATGAGAACAATGTGATTGTTGCTCACCATGCGGTTTTCCTGAGAGGAATACCGATATGCAGTGGTCAGTGGGAGGATAGTGATACTCGATGAAAATCGGAGTAATACTATTCAAAGCACGAAGTCCTTAATGGAACACAAATAGTTCATCATCAAATGAATCTATACCATTAATCTTTAAATACACAAGAAACCGCGTAGATCAGAGAGAGTCAGAAAACAACCTGGGGTATGGGTTTCTGATCTCACCTCATAAAGATTTTAATCTTTAAGGTACACCAACTGATTACGTATGAGGAAGTGATACGAGGTATCGACTCCCTAATATGGCAAAGTGCCATGAACCGAAATGGATTCCATGTATAACAACTATTTGGATACTAGTTGTTGTACCACAAGGCATTTTGCCTATGGTACATTAAACGTCTTCAAGGAAGACATACATGGAAGGCAACATACCAACGTACAAAGCAGGGCTTTTGACGGAAAGGTATCGTTATCAACATTATGTTAATAACGGTTCAACCTTTTACCTGTTGCCATGGTAAGTCCATTTTGAAGATGCTTGTTGATAACTGTATATTTCATTTATGGAATATGTCAGTTACAGATCAAAATCGCTTTCTTGCTGAAAAGGAAACCTTTTGGAGGATGCTTTCAACATCCTGACGATTTTGTATAACCGACAAACAAGGTTTGCGGGTTATTCGATCCATGTTTGATTGATGCAAGCATAAGGTTCTTGGAACTGTTATTTTGAAATAATCATAATGGTTTATGATTTGACTCAAAACTAAATAATTCTTGTGTATATAAGGAGGTTAGTGGGAGAGCGCACTGACAGTGAAATTCCCATAAACAATTGGTGAAAGCTTGGCTTTCAATAGAAATTCTCCGTAGAATTCTGGGGAGTAACAACCTTTATTCAAGGAATAAAGATCTACTGGGATAGATTTGGAGTTTGTTAACACTCTCTGGGAATTGTACATTTAAAATGTACTTGTATGGTGTCTCATACGCTTTGAGCATATGGAGTCACAATCGGGTCAATCCAAGTGATAGTCACTGGATTGAAGATTAAGAACATCTGTTAGTATCTGAGAGAACTAAAGATGTTGTCTTAATCTATGGAGATGGAGAACTTGAATGTGACTGGGATCACTACTGTAAGTTTCCAAACAATTAAAATACTACGGTACTATAAAGTTTGAAAACGGGACAGTGAGCTGGAAATCTTCAAAGCAAGATAACTGTTGCCGAATAAACAACAAATGCGGATTATTGCTGCAGCTGAGGCAGCAATAGAAGTCTTTTGGGTCGAAAATAAATCTAATAGATTAGATAAAGTTCTGTTAGCAGCTGAGCTAGGCGTCAGCATAGGCTAAGGAATTAAAGGTCTCATCGACGATCCAGATATATACTTCTATATCATCTGATTCGTTCGGATCATACATCGTGGGGATGTGATGATCGTGTAAATCGCGTCAGACGATAATAAGCAAATCCGCTGACGAAAACCTTTCCTCAGCAATTTGAGCGAATTGTACATAGTTCGGGTGTAGACACTCGAGTGACTGGCTATGTGCCAAGTGGGAGATTGTTGGATAATATGACCCATAGCGTCACTATTTGCACAGATCATTGTGTTGTTGTAGCAAATTAACTATGTGACAAGGAAATTGCACTCTCATCATTTGTGATTAGATCACCATAGATATATAAATGAAGAGAGGTCCCTATGATTAGTTCCTGGATTGAGATGATATGAGACAGTATCAGTCCACAAAGGATTAATCATTAAATATCCCTAGCCGTAGTATTATCGAGACTGGACATCGATAATGCGGAATAGGCTAGTATTGCACTTGTGCGCGTTGTGAGGGCACAACGGCATAGTTCTCATATATATAAGTATGGATACTTGTGCAAGTGCGATAGGAGGTCGTGTTTCACCGATGGTACGGGAAACAGCTTCGCTTTGGATAGACCCTTCGGAATCCCATTGGTATTATGACTAGGTGTCTATGGGAGGCCGAAATCAAGGTAGGTGTGTATAGTCTTAACCTGAGACTTACATCGCTAATACTTACGACAATCGGTAAACTTTGGTTTTGGTGGTGGGGGATCTTAACTGGTTCTGTGTTCACCTCTTCTGGGTTTATCAGGAATCGTAGTGTATTGGATGTGATGTCAAGACGGAAGTGTCACTCCAGTCATAATGGAGATGATGTCACGCAGGATACGGTATTAGTGCTCTTCAAGTGATGCGCATCCAATCGTGATATTATGACCAGGTCATGAATATCCGATTATAGAGACTAGTTACCAGACATCCGATATGTGTTTCGGACGGGGCAGACACTTATCCAGCCCCAGCCCTAGCACGTGATTATCCGATACTGGGCCGATACGCACAATACATTAGTATACTACGCTTGATACAGATCTTAATATTCTTTAATGGATATGTCCGGAGAATTAGGTAGACTAGACTTGTGCTTTGCTAGGAGTCGACCTTGTCTCGTAAATCGGTAGAACGTAGTACTGGTACGTACGTGATTCGGATACTACTCGACGACCGTATTTACTGCCAGATTATCCGGGGATCTCATGGGTCGCTTCCCGATAATCCACCGATGACGCACAACTCGCACTCTTGAATAATCTGGGATTATACAGAAGAGAGAGAAAATTAATCTAGGATTAATACGGAGATATTTTATCTAAGATAAAATATCATCTAGAGAGAGATAACGATTAATTTGGAATTAATCGGTAAATTAATATATTCGATATATTAAACGAAATTAGATTTCGACGCGGAATTAAAATTAGATTTTAATTCGGGCAACGAGTTAATTTAGAATTAATTCGTTAGCGACGTAAATAATAATTTCGCTAGGCGCAATTATTTATTTAAATTCGATTTAATTAACGTCGCGACGTAAGCTCGGTATTTCGGAAATATCGAACCCGAACGCGTGAGTGCACGTGGGCCCACTTTCATTTGAAAACGTGTGGGGCCTACATGACACATGTCATATTATGCATTATTTTATTCTAATGCATTGCATGTAGATAGTGTACAATGCACTCAATGTTATTGCATGGAAATTGAGTGTTTGACACTCTAAGCCATTGCATGTTTTGTGTCATAATTTTATTATTAATTTAATAAATATTATGGCATAAATATAAATTGATTTTTGGTAAATCATTTTAAAAAAACTTAACACAATTTCATCTCTCACTTTTCTCTCTTCTCTCTCACGCCCAAAACAGAATTTTGGGACTGGTTTTGAACCAGAAAAACGTGACACTAAAGGAAGCAAGGGTTGGGTTTTCATGGTGAAAACCGCAAGTGCTAGCACACTACGAGTCTTGCGAAGGTGGTAGGGAGGTTCACCCATGAGGCGGGACTCATCCGACGGAGTTTGGAGCTTCATTTTGAGACCCGAAACTGCCAAGACAGTGAGCATGGACTAGTTGCAGTGGCGTGAGCAGGGCAGTACGTTTTTGGCCTTGATTCGTCTTCAAATCGACATAACCGATCAATGTGAGTATTCCGCTACCTCCGTTGATGTATTCACGCATTATTTCATGTCTTGATTTGATCTTGGGACCTTAGAATAAACCAACATGTTGTGTATGTTTGAGGGTTATTTGTGAGAGCTGAGAGGTTGAGAAGGCTTATTACTGGCTTGTTCTTGGCGTGTGTTACTTGCGTAAGTTGAGAGAGGGCTTAGTGCTTGAAGGTGCAATTGGCATGAATGGGTGTTTTTTGGGCGATGTGGGACTAAATGGGAAGTGGCGTGAATTGGTGTTTGTGCGTCGGAGTTGAAGGAAAAAGTGGAGGCTTTGTTTCCTAATCGATGTGGGATGTGAAGTGGGGCTGATGGTCTGTTGTTTTAGGCGTGAATGGGTTAGTTTCAGGAGGGGTTATTGGTGTGAACAATGACAATGGAGAAGGGTGTGTAGGCGTGAGTCTAAGGGCTGGGATGGAGGTGCTTTTAGCGTGAGTTTAAGGGGCTGGAATGGGGAGCAGTGGGCGTGAATTTAGGGGCTAACTCCGGGGTATTTGCGTGGATATTGGCTACTCTTGACTTTTCCCTTTCGACGTCCGTTTCCCGTGACTTCCGCTACTTAAAAGGTAGTGCCTCCGCACGAGGCTCATCATCGGGACTTACATTGGTGTACCTGGGTTCAGTCTTATCTTTTGTGTGGGCGGAGGTTTATTGTCCTGGAGACTGTTCATGGAGCTGGTGGAATATTTTGGATCTTCAATCTTGAGCTCGTCGGAGGATGAGATTTAGGATTGGGAATCGTGATAAGGCTCTGTTGCGGTTTGATATTTGGCATCCTCTAGGTCTGATTATGGATACGATAGGTGAGAAAGTCATTTATGACTCTGTCTTGGATAGGATGGCTACAATGGCTATTATTATCGATGACTCTTCTTGGCATTGGCCTCCGGCTAGATCTGTAACTCTTCTTGAGTTGGCTCATTCCCTTCATTTGGACTGCGTTCCTTGTAGTACGAAGGAGGATGAGTTGGTTTGGGAGGGCGATTATAGAGGTATTTTTTCAATTAGGAGTTCTTGGAATGCTATGAGGATAAAGGGCACTTTGGTGTGTTGGTATCGGATTGTCTAGTTTTGTAAGGCTATCTCGCACCATTCTTTTCCGCTTTGGTTGAATATTCAAGGTGGCCTTTGTACTCAGGATAAGCTGATGAGTTTCAGTATTTCTGCCTGTTCGAGATGTGTCCTTTGTGGTTGCTCTAGGGAGGACGTAGATCGGATTTTCTTCCAGTGCCGAAAGACGAAGAGTGTGAAGGTGGCGTTGAAGAAGGTTAATATAGAACACTTTTCTAATCTTTCGAGCAAGGCTTTCGATGTTAGGAGGGAGTTGGAGAAGGTATATGATGCCTTGCAAGAGAAACCTTATGACTCTTTTCTATTAGGTGAGGAGGTTATATTTTCTTTACTCTATGGTAACTCAAGTCGGGCTGAGGAGTGTTTTATTCGGAAAAAATCTCGAGTTCAGTGGCTACACATTGGGGATCAAAATACAAAGTTCTTTTTTCAAGCTTTGAAGCAACATCATCGTCGTAGTAAGATTACCTATATATTTCAGGAGGATGGGACTCGTTTGGAAGGTGATACTTTGATGAGGAAGGAGATTGTGTTCTTCTATGAGACTCTTTTGAGGCCTCAGCCTAGTTTGTAGGAATTTGAAAGAGATCTTCTTCATTAGGATATTACTCAGTATGTGTCTGATAAAAGAATGAGGTTCTCGCCTGAGAGATTTCTAATGAGGATATTAAGGTTGTCTTGTTATATTTGAAGGATAATAAGGCTTCTGGTATGGATGGTTTTAAGTCGGGCTTCTTTAAGAAGGCTCGGAGTATAGTGAGTGATGATGCATTTCATACTACTCATTTTTTCTTTTGTTCGGGTAGAATCTTGAAGCATGTAAATGCTATATCTATCGCCCTGATTCCCAAGATTCCTAACCCCTATCAGGTTAAGGATTTTCGCCCTATATCTCATTGAAATACTATTTACAAGTGTATTGCTAAGCTTATTGCGAATCAGATTAAGATTGTTCTCCCTTCAGTGATTAGTCCTAATCAATCTGCTTTTGTTGCGGGGCGGCGTATTAGTGACAACATTCTGTTGTGCCAGGAGTTAGTACGAAATTACCATCGGAGTGGTGGAATCTTGAGATGTGCTCTTAAGATTGATTTGATGAAAGCTTATGATACTGTTCGTTAGGATTTTATAGTCGAGGTTTTGAGGATTATTGGGTTTCCAGAAAGGATGGTGGGTTGGATTCAGGAATGTATGACTTCTACTACGTTCTTAGTGTCTATTAATGGAGAGTTGGATGGTTTTTTCTCTAGGGCCGTGGTTTGCGTCAGGATGATCCTATGTCTTATTATCTTTTTGTTTTGGTTATGGAGGTTCTAACAGGTTTACTTCGGAAGATGGTTCATGAACAGGGTTTCAGGTTTCACTGGCGCTACTCAAAGGACAATCTCACCCATACTTGTTTTGCAGATGACCTAATGATGTTTTGTAGGGCGGATGTAACCTTGGTCATTTTAATTAGGGATTATCTTCAGCAGTTTATGTGGTTATCTTGTTTGGTGCCGAATCCGGCAATAAGTCATTTTTTTTTCGGGTATATCCCCAACTCTTAAGGATCAGCTACTTCAAGTGTTGGGTTTTCAAGAAGGTGTGCTTCATGTGCTGTATTTAGGGGTTCCTTTGATTTCTACTAAGTTAAGGGCCTCAGGCTGTACTATCCTTGTTGAGTGTATTATCGCGCGTGCTAAGAGTTGGAGTTGTAGGATTCTTTCCTATGTAGGCGGCTTCAACTCATCAAGTCGGTATTATTCTCTATTCAGGTGTATTGGTCCTCATTGTTTATCCTGCCTAAGTCTGTTATTAGAAAGGTGGAGACGGCTTTGAGATCTATTCTATGGAAATGTAGTGAGCTTGCTTCCTCGGGGGTGAAAGTGGCTTGTTGTAGAGTACGTTTACCTGTTGAAAAAAAAGGTTTGGGGATCAATAGCTTGGAAACATGGAATAGAACAACCATTGTTAAGCATTTATGATTTTTTGTTCTGGTCCGGTCTCTTCTTGGTCTACCTGGGTTTAGTCTTATCTTTTGCGTGGGTGGAGGTTTTGGGAGGTGTATTTTCCTGGAGACTGTTCGTGGAGCTGGCAGAATATTTTGGATCTTCAATCTTGGGCTCGTCGGAGGATGAGATTTAGGATTGTGATTGGTGATAAGGCTCTACTGTGGTTTGATATTTGGCATCCTCTAGGTCTGATTGTGGATACGATGGGTGAGAGAGTCATTTATGACTCTGTCTTGGATAAGAAGGCTACAATGGATATTATTATCGAGGACTCTTCTTGGCGTTGGCCTCCGGCTAGATCTGCAGCCCTTCTTGAGTTGGCTCGTTCCCTTTATTTGGACTACGTTCCTTGTAGTACGAAGGAGGATGAGTTGGTTTGGGAGGACGATTGTAGAGGTATTTTTTCAATTAGGAGTTCTTGGAATGCTATGAGGATGATGGGCACTTTGGTGTGTTGGTATCAGATTATCTAGTTTTATAAGGCTATCACGCACCATTGTTTTCCTCTTTGGTTGACTATTCAATGTGGCCTTTATACTCAGGATAAGCTGATGAGTTTCAGTATTTCTGCGTGTTCGAGATATGTCCTTTGTGGTTGTTCTAGGGAAGACGTAAATCGGCTTCTCTTCCAGTGCCCTTTATCTTACCGAGTTTGGATGACTGTGTTGGCTATGTGTAGTTTAGATTGGAGTTCTCGAGCTTGGATGTAGATTGTTGAGTGGATGGATCAGTACACTAGTGGCTCTTTATGTCATTTACTAATTCGACTTTCATTTGCAGCTTTAGATTACTACATCTGGAAGGAGAGGAATGCTCGGCTTCATGATGAGCCTCCTCGTCCAATTAGTGTTCTTATCACTGATATTGTGTTTGCTGTTCAGATGCATGCCTGTTTGTTACGAAGGGTGAAACCATGTTATGTTAATAAATGGCTTCATTTTTCTTGGCATCTTCCCGATGATATCTTTTGATGTACTTATTTCCGTTGTAGCTTTCGCTCTTATTTCTAGGAGGGCTTGTCCTCTCTAGTTGTCTGGGTATGCCCCTGTGCTTTTGTTTGTTTTTGGGTTAATACACCTACCTTATCCAAAAAAAACTTTGGAATTTCTCTACATTTTTCAATAAGGAGAAGAAGATTAAATCTTTGGTTCAAGCTTACTAGATAAGTTTGATATTCTCTAATACGCTATGTTTTTATATTTGATACATAATAATATAGCTTGAAGTTGAAATTAGATTAATAAATTATGTATAAATGCTTGGGAAGTATAAACACAATATGCTTGCGATTGGATCAAATATGTTTATGTTGGATAAGAACATAAAATTAGAGTTTGTGATACGAATCCAGCCACTCAAGGAACATTAGATGTCACGACCAGTAATTTGGTCGAGCAATTGCAAGTGCCAACATGGTCAATCACACGCCAGAGAGCTAAGAATATTAGAGACGGAATGGCGTGGCTAGCACAACATGCCATGGTCGAGTGTGACAGACAACTCCAGGGCTTAATGGCGTCATATGAGGGCTTTGATCGAGTGGGTCCAAAACTATTCCACTTGACCCAAGTCATACCAGATTAACGCACCAGCAATTCAAAAGTCAAGTACCTTTTTGACGAGTGAAGTCGAATCAAGCCCAACACCTAGTATTCGAGTTACACAAGGCTTAATGGGTCTGAGACATATCATTTGGGCATTGTTACATGAGGCCAACGAATTTACACATCATTTTGGGGGGACGGGGGTTTGTGTCAAAGAGACAATTTTTTTTTTTGATAAGGTAAGTATATAAACCAAAAGAAAGAACAAAAGCACATGAACATACCTCAGAGAGCTAGAGAGGATAAGCCTTTCTAGTAACAAGAGCTAAAAGCTACAAAGGAAAAAAATACATCAAAAGATATCATCAGACAGATGCCAAGAAAGGTGAAGCAATTTATTATCACTATCATATTTCTTAACAAACTAGCACGTGTCCGAACAGAAAACACAATATCGGTGAGAACACTAAAGAGACGAGGAAGCTCATCTTGAAGGTAGGCATTTCCCTCCCTCCATATGTAGTAAACTGAGGCTGCAAATGAAAGTCAAACCAGTATATGACATAAGAAGCCTTCAGTGTACTGATCCATCCACTCAACAGTCCGCATCCAAACCCGGGAGCTCCAATCTAAACCACACATAGCCAACACAGATGTCCAAACCTGGGATGAGAGAGAGCACTGGAAGAATATGTGATCTACATCATCCTTAGAGCAACCACAGAGTACACATCTCGAGCGTGCAGAAATAACGAAACTCATCAGCCTATCCTGAGTACAAAGGCCACCTGATGGTCAACCAAAGCAGAAAAGAATGGCGCGAGATAGCCTTATGAAGCATACAATCTGATACCAATTCACCAAGGTGCCCCTATTAGTGTCTTAGACATGCCACATGATCTCTAAGATGATTTGTGTGTGAATATTAAAGAAGTTTGCGGAAAAAACTTACAACGATCGGATGTTGGATTTCAAAAATTCCTTTTTATTTGTGGAAGCTCCAAGTTTAGTTGAATCCTTAAACCCAACACGCAACTTCGCTCGGGCCCGGGTTCGTTTAATTCCAAACTAAACAAATTTTTCATCGCAAAGTAATTAAATGTAATTTAATTAAATAATAATGCCTAGAAAAATTATTACGAAAGTCGCTTACGAATTAATTTCAAATTAATTTGTTCACCCGAATTAAAATCCAATTTTAATTCCGCTTTGAAATCCGATTTCAATTAATATATCCAATATATTATTTAATCGATTAATTCCAAATTAATCGCGTTCTCTATTCTATTTGAATTTTATCCCAGATAAATTCTTGCCGCAATTAATCCCAGATTAATTTTCTCTCTCTCATAATTAATCCTAGATTAATTCTGTTCGAGTCAAATATCATCAGTGAATCTTTGGGAAGCGACCCAAAAGATCCCTAGATATGTTGGCAGTAAATTCAGTTGTCGGACTATCCGAACACGTGTGTACCCCGTACCACGTTTTTACTGATTTACAGGACATAGTTTGCTTCTAGCAAAGCACCGTGCCTACCCAATTCTCAAGAAATATTCAACAAATAATATAAAATCTATATCAGGCATAGTATACTATGTATTGGGTATTACGATCCAGTATCGGATATCACATGCTAGGCCTAGGGCTGGAATTATGTCTGCCCCGTACGAAGCATATATCGGATCACTAGGAACTAGTCTCTGTAATCGGATAATCATGATCTAGTCATACTATCCCGATAGCTGCAGCATTTAAGAGTACTAGTTATGTATCCATGCGTGATCATCATCTCCATATGACTGAAGTGATACTTCCATCTTGACATCACACCCAATACACTACGATTCTCAATATGCCCAAAAGAGGCGTACACAGAACCTGTTAAAGCCCTGGACGACCAAAACCAAAGCATATTGATTGTCGCAAGTATTAGCGATGCAAGTCTCAGGTTAAGACAACATACACCTACCCTGATGCGGATTCCCATAGACACATAGTCATACTACCAATCTGATTCTGAGGGGTCTATCCAGAGCGAAACTGTTCTCGGTCCAACGGCTAACAGAACTTCCTATCACACTTGCATAAGTATCCAATACTTAAATATATGAGAACTATGCCGTTAAGCTTCCATAACGCGCAAAAGTGTAATACTAGCCTATTCCGCATTATCGATGTCCAGTCTCGATAATACTACGACTAGGGATATTTAATGATTAAACCTTTCGTGGATTAATACTGTCTCATATCTTATTAATCCGGTACTAATCAAATGGACTTTTATCATTTATATATCCAAGTAATCCAATTACAAATGATAAAAGAGCAATTTCCTTTGTCACATAGTTAATTTGTACAAGGAACACCATGTCTTTTACAAACAGTGATGCTATGGGTCATAATTGTCCAACAATCTCCCACTTGGCCTATAGCCAATCACTCAAGTGTCCAACACCTGAACTATGTACGGGTCGCTCATGCTTATGCTGAGATATTACTTTCGCCGGCGGATATGTAAGGTTATCATCTGAAACAATCTTTGCGATCTTCACATCGCCACGATTTGTGATCTCATGAATCAGATGAAACCGTCGAAGTATATACTTGGATCATTGATGAGACCGTAATTCCTTAGCCTATGCTGTAGCCTAGCTCGGCTTCTAACAAAACTACTCTTAATCCAATTAGGAATTTTATAGATCCAAAATGGTTCTTTTGCTGCCTCAGCCACATCAATGTATTCCGCTTTTGTTATTGAATCGACAACAGTATCTTGCTTGGAAGATTTCCAGCTCACTGTTCCGTTATTAAAACAAAATATGTACCCTGATTGCGACTTACAGTCGCATTTATCGGTTTGGAAACTTGCATCGGTGAACCTAGTCACATCAAGTTCTCCACCTCTAAAGATTAAGAAAGCATCCTTAGTTCGTCTAAGATACTAAAGGATGTTCGTAACATCAATCCAGTGACCATCACCTGGATCAGCCTGATAGTGACTCCACATGCTCAAAGCACATGAGACATCAGGTCACGTACATATTTTTCACAGTACGAGCTCTTGGAGAGTGCCAACAACTTTTAGATCTATCCTAGTAGATCCTTATTCCTAGAATAAAGGTTGCCTCTCCCAAGAATTTCATAGAGAATTTTAATGAAAGCCAAGCTTTCACCGATTGTAATATGGGAATGTCATTGCTAAGAAGCAATACATCATCAACGTATAGGACAATTGAATGTCATTGCGATCCCACTAACCTTCTTATATACATAAGAATCATCTTCGTTTTGAATGAAACCATATTGTAATATGATCTCATCAAAACGTTGGTTCCAAGAATGCAATGCTTGCTTCAATCCATAAATGGATCGATTTAACTTGTAAACCTTGTTTGCATGTTTTGGTACGACAAAAATGTCAGCTTGTTGCATATAAACATCCTCCAAAAGGTTTCCATTAAGGAAAGCGGTTTTGACGTCCATCTGTGATATTTCATAATCAAAATATACAGCAATAGCAAGCATTATCCAAATGGATTTAATCATGGCAACAGGTGAAAAAGTTTTGTCGTAATCGACGCCATGTTGATGACGATACCTTTTTGCTACAAGCCTAGCTTTATACATTTGTATGTTGCCATCCATGTCTGGCTTCACCATGAAGACCCATTTTCTACCAATAGGCACAATGCCTTCTGGTACATCAACTAGTGTCCAAACTTGGTTAGTATACATGGAATCCATTTCGGACTATCATGGCACCTTTCCATAAAGCGGAGTCGATACCTTGTCTCGCTACCTCATACGTAGTCGGTTCATATTCCTCAATAAGATTGATATCTACATGATGTGAGATCAGAAACCCATACTTTTAAGGTTATTTTCTGACTCTCGCCGACCTACGCGGTTCTTGTGTATTAGAAGATTGTAGAACTATCTCATACCTGATGAACTGTTCATGTTCCGTTAGGGATCGGTGCCTGGAACAGTATCACTCCGATTTTCATCGAGTTCTACTTTCCTCCCACTTACCACTGCATTTAGGAATTCCTATAAGGAAAACCGCATGGAGAGATATTTTGTTCTCTTATAGGTTGTGGAAATAATATCCTTCGGCTTCCCTAGGATAACCAATTACAAATAGGTACTTATCCGATTTGGGTTCTAGTTTGACACCATCCAAATGTTTAATATATGCCCAGCATACCCAAATCTTCAGGAATAAGAAACCCAGTTTCTTTCCTGTCCATATTTCATATGGAGTCCGTCCAATAGACTTTATCAGAACCTTATTCAAAAAAAGTATTGCACTGTCCAATGCGTATCCCTTGAAGGGAATTAGTAGCTCAGTGCGACTCATCCTCGACCTTACCATGTCCAACAAAGTTCGGTTTCCCCGTTCGGACACACCGTTCAACTAAGGTGTTCCGGGAGGAGTCCACTGTGAAAGAATACCATAATCTTTCAAGTAATCAAGAAACTCATTGCTTAAGCATTTTTCCACCACGGTCCGACCGTAATGTTTTAATACTTTTTTCGGTCTGTTTTTCTACTTCGTGTCGAAACTCTTTGAATTTCTCAAAAGTTTCCGACTTGTGTCTCATAAGATAAACATAACCATAACGCGATGCAACATCTGTAAAGGTTACGAAGTATTCATCACCACCTATAGCCTAGCTAGACATGGGTCCACATATGTCATCATGAACGAGGGCTAACAGTTCAGTGACACTTACACCCTTACCACTAAAAGCTGTTTTAGACACTTTGCCTAATAAACAAGATTGATAGACATCATATGAATTAGGATCAAATTCGTCCACGTATCCACTCTTCGAAAGTGTGGATATACGAGTCTTGTAAATGTGTCCCAGACAACAATGCCACATATAAGTTTTAACAGTGTTACTCAATTTGAGCCTTTTGTTTGTCATATTATATGTTTGAGATTCATTTATATTAAAAATATAAAGACTATTATTAACATCTGTTGTACATATCAAAATGTCATCTTTATATACAAAACACCTAGTGTTCTAGAATACAAAGGTACACCCGCAATGGGTTAAACAAAATACAGAGATGATTTTCCTTAGTCAAACTAGGTACAAAATAATAGTCACCTAATGTAATTACATGCCCCAAGGACAGAAACAAAACATATGTCTCAACGGCCAAAACAACGACTCTCGTTCCATTTTCGACTCATAGGTCAATCTCGCCTGAAGCAAGTATCCTGCTGATCAGCAGATCCTGCACACCAGTACATATGTGAGTACCACATCCAGAATCAAAAATCCAATTTTTAAAACTAGTAGTGGACATGTTTATAACAAACATACATGAAGCCGGAGCCTTGCCCGTCCTCACTTCCTCCAAATCCGCCTTGTACTCACGGCAGTCACGCTACTAGTGACCCCGTTTGCCACAATGTAGGCAGACGTATTGGGATATGTCCTTAGTCTTCCTAGAAGACTGTGATGATTTAGCCTTACCCTTTTTCTTCCTTTTATTCACACCACCAGAAGCCTTCGGCCAAGCCTTGGCCATCTGGGATGTCAAAGTAAGGTGCGCCTCGCTCTTCTTTCCTTTAGAAGCTCTGGATCTGCTTCTTTCAACATCGCTACCAAATCTCCAAGAGTTTTCTCTTGGTTCATCATATTATAGTTTATGATGAACTCGCCCCAACATTCGGGCAAAGTCTGTAAGATCAAATCTATAGAAGTCTCGGCCTCGAAGGTTATGCCCAACTGACCTAGCTGTTCGATGTCAATAATCATCTGTGACACATAGTGCTCGACAGACGTACCCTCTGACATACACGAGCGAAAGAGCTTTTTGTACAATTCGTGCTTATGAGATCTAAGATTAGATCTGTGAAGATCCTTCAATTTCAACATCATACTATAAGGATCCAATCCTTTATTCTGACGACGAAATTGAGGAGTCATTGCGGCAAACATGACAGATTGAGCACTAAAGTTATCATCACGATGAGTCTTCCAAAGCTCATGCTCTGCTGTTTGCTCAACTCCATGCTTAGGCCCAAGAGGTTTCTCTATGACATAGAGTAACTTCTCAGCTCTAAAGACTATCCTGAGATTTATCTCCCAATCTAGAAAATTGGAGCCATTAAAGACATTATCGCCCATGACGATGTCCCTAACGCTAATCTTTCCAGCCATCTCGATTGCAATAGTCCAACTATTCAATCAACGATATCAGGTACATTCAAATATAATGATTACTAAAGTCCAACTATATAATCAACTACAAATGAAGTAGTGTCTTGTACAGTCTAACTGTTCAAAGAAAGCAATAATAAATATTAGTCCAACTAATATATATTTAACAACGATAAATAAAATAAAAGAGCGCGTGTAGGCAAATATTAAACGAAATTGCAAATTTAATACTGGCCTCCCACTATTTTTCGGCGAGCCTCTAACCCTCTGTTGAGTACTCGGGAAACCCAGTTTCCTAGTGGGATAGGATCCCATTAAATAACACACAACTTTGACTTTGGCCAACAAGCTGTATGAAACTTAACTAGGTAGATCTCTAAGATCTATTGGATCCCATCCAATTCCTAGATCCTGAAGGTGGACCTCCAAGTCCGAGATATATATCCAATATATATTTCCTAACCTTTTCCTCTGAATCAACTAAGCCTTAGCTTTGGTTCAACAAGCTTAATGATTCCAGTTAAGCGTGACCCATTGACAGTGGGAAAGCTTCGTAATCCACGTCGATGTACATAAGTGACCTTGACTTTGGCCAACAAATCAAAACTGCCCAAGACATACGATATATAACAAAGCTTTCATGGTTCAAACACATCCGCGATGGACAATGATCTTGACTTTGGCCAACAAACCAATGCCAATCTTGGATCTTGAGAGAGAACCACTCAATGGAAGGAAATCGCTTAGTATTTGAGTGAGGGTTTTTCGCGTAAATTGGCGACCAATTTATTATCTTTGATTAGGTCTCACCATAAACCCTTAAACATGCATTATAAAAGCATAATAAGGCGCGAATAAATTAATAATGATATGCGGATGGATATATAACAAATTTGTTCCTAGAATAACTCCATTTCTTCTCTCCCACTAGCACTATTCATACTTCTACCCAATTACATAATACATCAAAGAAACCTCATTTACATTGAGGGGAATTGGTGAGAAGAGAATTACAAAGAGTAAAGAGATAATAGGCTGGACACGCAGGTCCAATTTAATAAATTCTAAATTTATTACAACAATTTCCAAAATTGCCCTCACCCTTCTAATAGCCATCCGATATACATTATTCATACAAATACATCCAAGTATTCACACAAAGCATGTTATTCAATCAATCTAATCCAATTAATTAATCTTTGAATTAATGACCATCCAATGTTCAAACAACGATTTGATTTGCGCGAGTCCAACTCGTTTAAGAATAAATACTCAAAGTACGTATTCTTGAATTATACTGAAATACAATTTTTAAATCCAATTTAATTTGTATTCAATATTAATTCTAATTTAATTCCAAATTAAATAATTACACTTATTTTAGTGCCTTTTAGACTTAGATTCTAAATCTAATCTAAATGGGTCTCAAAGGCCCAATTAGTATCCAATACTATTTTAATTAAAGTCCAATGGGTTTTTAATTAATTCTTAAGGCATGGGCTTTGGCCAATATGGATCCAATCCAAGATGCCAAGGCCCAATAAGGAATCACCCTTTTGCCAAAAATCAATTTAGGCCCATTAGGCCCAATTAAATTATTTAAAGGCCCAAAAGTTATATTTGGACTTTATGGAAATGGTTTTGGGCCCAATTGGATCCAACCCAATTGTCCAAAACCAAACATGGCCCAACCAAGCCCATTAAGCCCAAATACAACAAATTAGCCCAATCCAATTTCAAAGACTAATTTTAATTAATATAACATTCCCAATATCACATTAATTTTAATTAAAGTGTAATTTCCACAATTAATTAATTAAACTAATATTTCCAAAACATCAATTAAAATAATAAATCATGCTTTAAATATCCAATTCATGTCCAACACAATTGAAGTAAAATCAATCTATTACATGCTTCTATTGTTCACGACAATGGAGGAAAAATAATATCCAATTTTGATTTCAATCAAATTAAATCAACAATCAATAATTATTTCATGCTTTAAACTTATCCAATAGTCTAAATTCAAAAAATCACCATGAACACAATTAGGGCTAGTTTCGGCCAAGGTTAAAATTTGGGGAAATTTTATATCCAATCAATTTCTCAAATTCAAAGATGCATAAATCCAATTCATCATCATACAACCATAACCAAACAACCAATTTAGGCATTTACAAGCTCCAAGCATAAAAT
Source organism: Zanthoxylum bungeanum (assembly GCA_019454045.1). Taxonomy (NCBI): domain Eukaryota; kingdom Viridiplantae; phylum Streptophyta; class Magnoliopsida; order Sapindales; family Rutaceae; genus Zanthoxylum; species Zanthoxylum bungeanum. The sequence goes on along the minus strand of SKCR01008817.1, from coordinate 3,532 downwards.
CCCAAATTAAAGTATATAAACCCTAAACTCAAATCATGCTTAGATAAGGCTTTGATATCATTGTTAGTGTCCTAGACATGCCACAAGATCTCTAAGGTGATTTGTGTGTGAATATTAAAGAAGTTTCCGGAAAACACTTACAACGATCAGATGTTGGAGTTCAAAAATTCCTTTGTATTTGTGGAAGCTCCAGGCTTAGTTGAATCTTTAAACCCAAGGGTGAGTTTCCCTATCACATTAATCAACTCTTTAAGTGCTAGCTATGTTTGATTTTGAAGCAAAATCAATTGAGGAAGAACATGAAGTTCATGACAAAGCAAGGAGAGGGAGAGAGCTTTTTGCTTTTGATATTTTTGTTTCTAAAACACATACAAAAGTCAACAACCAAAAAGGTGTATATCCTTTCAAAAGGAAAAAAGGCAAAGTGTGTTGAGCAAGCTTCCAATAAATGCTCTCAACCACTTCTATCACCAAAAAGGTGATTTGACTTCCATCACCAAAAAGTGACTTGTGATGTAAGTGAAGTGGGTCCCACTTTAAATTCAAAATTTAAGTCAGCAAACTCAACACGCAACTTCGCTCGGGCCCGGGTTCGTTTAATTCCAAACTAAATGAATTTTCCATCGCGACATAATTAAATCCAATTTAATTAAATAATAATGCCTTGCAAAATTATTACGAAAGTCGCTTACGAATTAATTCCAAATTAATTCGTTCGCCCGAATTAAAATCCAATTTTAATTCCGCTTTGAAATCCGATTTCAATTAATATATCCAATATATTATTTAATCGATTAATTCCAAATTAATCGCTTTCTCTATTCTATTTGAATTTTATCCCAGATAAATTCTTGTCGCAATTAATTACATATTAATTTTCTCTCTCTCATAATTAATCCTAGATTAATTTTGTTCGAATCAAATGTCATCGGGGAATCTTTGGGAAGAGACCCAAGAGATCCATGGATATATTGGTAGTAAATCCGGTTGTCGGACTATCCGAATACGTGCGTACCCCGTACCACGTTCTTACTGATTTACAAGACATGGTTGGCTTCTAGCAAAACACCGTGCCTACCTAATTCTCTAGAAATATTCAACAAGGAATATAAAATCTATATCAGGCATAGTATACTATGTATTGCGTATTACGATCCAGTATTGGATGCCACATGCTAAGCCTGGGGCTGGAATTGTGTATGCCCCGTACGAAGCATATATCGGATCACTAGCAACTAGTCTCTGTAATCGGATAATCATGACCTAGTCATACTATCCCGATAGCTACAACATTTAAGAGTAATAGTTTTGTATCCCTGCGTTATCATCATCTGCATATGACTGAAGTGATACTTCCATCTTGACATCACACCCAATACACTACGTTTCTCAGTATACCAAAATGTACTGATTATCGCAAGTATTAGCGATGCAAGTCTCAGGTTAAGACTACATACACCTACCCTGATGCGGATTCCCATAGACATATAGTCATATTACCAATAGGATTCCGAGGGGTCTATCCAGAACGAAGCTGTTTCCGGTCCAACGGCTAACAGAACCTCATATCACACTTACATAAGTATCCAATACTTAAATATATGAGAACTATGCCGTTAAGATTCCATAACGCGCACAAGTGTAATACTAACCTATTCCACATTATCGATGTCCAGTCTCGATAATACTACGACTAGAGATATTTAATGATTAAACCTTTCGTGGATTAATATTGTCTCATATCTTTTTAATCTGGTACTAATCATATGGAATCTTATCATTTATATATCCAAGTAATCCAATTACAAATGATAAAAGAGCAATTTCCTTTGTCACATAGATAATTTGTACAAAGAACACCATGACTTTTACAAACAGTGATGCTATGGGTCATAATTGTCCAACAACCCCTCATCCTCATAGCATTCCAAACACTCTTAATAGGAAAAAAAATACCTCTATGATCGTCCTCCCAAACCAGCTCATCCTCCCTCATACTACAAGGAAAATAATCCAATGAAATAGAACAAGCCAGCTCCAAAAGGGAAGCAAATTTATTCGGAGTGCTGGATTCAGAACCAAACCATATAAACCTATAAACTGTTAGGGTTGGTGTTAGGAGTGCCAATCCGGATCGTACTTGTGTCCGATTCATGAATATGAACAATTCATTTTTCCATAATATTAATTACTTAATGGTAGTACCTCTTATTTTTATATACATATTCGACCTAATTACGATTAGATTGAAACTAAATCCGATTTAGTGATATGTATATATTAGACAAAGACCCTAAGATTTACAAAGTTGTGCGTAGTTACAACATAGTTTGTAATTGACATCGGGAAGCATCACTATAAATTGTATATTCTCAAATAAAGTTCCCGGTCAAGATTTATTGACACGGGTCGGTTAGTAAAATCCACTGAGACTAATACATGTCGTATATCGAGACTTGATCCGATGGTTTATCCCAATGAACCATGAGTCTTTGGAGACTCATATAGACATGTATGTGTTTATTTGATAAACACAGAATGACTCACCGAAGATTTCCTAATAAATGGTAAACCAACGTCAATAGGAATCTTCTTGAGTCGAGCAACATAGTGGTCCTTCGACTTGAGATACAACTGTGGATATATGAGACATCTTCCACACTTTGATGGCAGTCACGTCACCGATCTATTTAGACAAGAACACCGTCTGTTCGTTGGGTGTAGACTGATGCTCATGATATCCTGTGAGTATCATATAGAATCCGTCAGTCCTGTGTACAAGGCATAGGTATCTTGAACGTATTTGCAATCTAGTAAATCCATGGCCGTGGTATACTTCAAAAGTGAGTTCCGAGTGTTATTTAGAGATCGTAAATTTGAAATTCGACTATATTATAACTTAGGGATTTGATGTTCCTATCTATATCCTCAGTATAATATTGATAGCCTGTGACAGAGGGATTATACGTATGCAATGACCTCGACTTGTATAGTTTAACGAGATTTGTTGGACAATTATGACCCATAGCGTCACTATTTATACATATCATGGTTTGTTGTTGAAAATTATGACTCATAGCGTCACTATTTGTACAGATCATGGTGTTGTTGTACAAATTAACTATGTGACAAAGAGTATTGCACTCTTATCATTGTTGAGTTTCAATCAAGTCCCAAGGATCACAAACATGCATAAAAACGAGTAGAATACAACCAAGGAGTAAGGCGGAATACATACTCACATTGATGGGTTTGATGCTAGGAAGAACAAGTAGCGTTTTTGCCTCCCTCCAAGCTCGGTTTTGGACTCCATTGAGCTGCTGTGATGCTCGGTTGGGGCTGTTTTGATGCCTTCTAATTCAGCCATTGATGACTCCATGGAAGCTCAAATTCAAGCTCCAAAAATAAATCCAAGCTCACAAATTCGTTTCCCTATCACCATAATATAACCCATGTGTGTGCTAGCACTACTCTTCTTCATTTGCTTCTCAAAATTTCGGTCAAACCAGAAATTTTTGGAGAGGAAATCGGC
>SKCR01008816.1:0-80104 GCA_019454045.1 Zanthoxylum bungeanum | reverse complement strand
CAGTGTTATGGTTACCTTGAGGCTACAAACGCCACACAAGTTTTGGAGCCCTCCCCGTGCTATGCACCTCAAAAGAGGATGTCAAACGTCACGCAGGCCCTCGCACCATACGTGCTATGATCATCCGAATGCTATAATCCCCACGTAGGTCCTCCCTCCCAACCGCGTTATGTAGCTCATCTTCCAAGCTTCATATTTGATGATGCCTCATCATAAACTCCTTCCATCATGTGTCGTCCAACTGTTCTGAATGATAGGCATATGGTGATCTCTGTCATTCTTGCATCCACTCTTCTATCGATGCTTTCCCAACTCTGTGGCTTCAATCTCATGCTATCATCTTAGTGTGTATGCTGCTTTTTGTACTGTTCCCCACAGACTGCGCCAACTGTTGACATCTATTTTTCGTTCCATGGGTGATTTGGGAAATCCACTCCTCGAACAAACCTCTCCCAAGTAGTGAATTTGTTCGGTTAGTTGAAAACCAAAGCAAACTTGGCAAGCAAACAGCAAAACCATTGAAGAAACAAGAGGTTAACGTGGTTCAGTGGAGAGTAGCTCCAACCTATGTCCACGAGAGTAAAATAGGGAATTTTATTACTAGCCGGGTCATAACCGATCGACTTTCTCTTTTATCACTAAGCTTTTCGAGCTTTCTTTACAAGTGGTGAAATGTAAAATATATTAACCTTAAATCTGAGTCTTCAACCCTTTTATATAGGCTTCTAAATATATTATTCCACCAACCTGTGACGTCAGCTCACGAATCGCCCACGTTTTTTTCCCCAACCAGTCTGTAAACAGTAGCTCTAGCCTCTGACTCAACCACCATTTGTCTGCAAAAAGTCATCATCCCCCCATTTATCCTCTACTACACGTTCGCCCCACGTGACAACCTATAATTCAACCACTTCAACGCAATTCCGTGTGTTAGAGGGAAAGTCTCTGACCAACTCCCATTATATCAGCCTTCTGAAGGCTCGAACTTTCATGTATGTCTTACGTCATTCACACATAAGCACGATATTGTAACCCCAACCTCGGTCCCCGGGTACCATGCTGATGTGAATGGTGCTGGATCGTTTTCCTTACTTATTTACCAACTCGGGTCAGTAGTGAATGACCATCTTGAGCAGGCATTCACAGATGCTCAAGTGCTTTCGAATCTGATATATTTTTATCAGGTCAGATCGGTATCCCAACCTATCCTCCTAACTAGTTCTTCCCTCAGTTCTTTTCCAATATGAGCTCAGACCCCTTTATTTGACATTTTATCCTCACAAGGACTTTGGACCTCATCTATTTTAAACGCAAACCTCATTATACATTTCTTAAGGCTTCAGAGTTCCTTAGGACTGAAAATCATCATCAACATATCTTAATGATTATTTTTGGTTTTAATTTGACAAATTTACCATATGTTGTTTCCATAAATAGTTACTGTTAACATAAAAACTATTTTTATTATAAATGATCCATTTTAAAAAAGAAAAACGAAAAATGACTTATACACCCATAAAGATTAGTAAAATAGATAAACACGTCCTTATTTTTAAAAATATACATATGTACTTTCAAATTTTGGTGAAAAGACATATACACTTCCAAAATTTCGTAAGAAAAATTGTTCCACTCCTAAATTATCGTTCAATAGATTAAAAATAACAGTATAAATTCTATTGCTAAATTGAAATATTTATAATTATAGCCCTTTCTCTCAATTCTAAAAAAAAATATCGTTTTTATAAAATTTTGGAAATGTATCTGTCATTTTTACGAAACTTTGGAAATATATATGTCATTTTATTTAATTTGTGGGTACATATGTCCATTTTCATTATATAATTATGGGACTATCTGTTTTTTTGCCTTTAAAATAATCATTTATATAATTATATTTAGGGATAAAAATAATACGAGATTCGAGATAATTTTTAATTCTAAAAAAATCATGTTGAATTTTTTTTGTCTAAAAATTTCACAATACTTGGAATATTGAATCATTTAATTTAAGATTCACGATAATTTTTAGTTATAATCTGTTGACGGCTGATTTTGATCTCAGGGCAATATGAGAATATTACTCCCGAGACGATCCTCCATCAATAGTGAATTTGTTCGGTTAAGGGGAACCAAAAGCAAATTTAGCAAAAGACAGATAAATACACCAATCAACAAGGAGATTTAACGTGGTTCGGCGGATCAGATCCCACCTACGTCCACGGGCACAAAACGGACGATCTTTTTATTACTGAGATATGCTTCTCTGATATCTCTTGTGTTTACAAATCTCATGGTAATGATATTCATGCTTCTTCTTCATATTCCTTACTTACACTTTCCCATTCTATTTATAATAGTGAAGAAATCAGATTCATTTTCCCATAAGGATTCCTAGTTGAAAACTACATTCACTTCCCATATCCTATTAGGATACTGACTCATCAACATTTCCCCATGAAAGTAGGATAACTTATCTCCTTACCCCATAAGAATAAGATAACTTATCTCTTTACCCCATAAGAATATGATAACTTATCTCTTTATCCCATAAGAATAGGATAACTTATCAACTTGAGCATATCTCGTTATCTGGTCGGTCTTTATGAGGTCGGTCACAATGGTCCTCTGAACTGAGAATGATGATATCGATCTGATAATGTCCGGTCATCCGATCTTAAGTGGTCGGTCACTGATCACCAAGTGCTCGGCCCCTTACCGTTGGCGTATGCAACATCGAATGGTCGGGTCGGCATTAGTGGTCTCGATCAATAAGGGAATTACCCTTTTACCCCTGCCGTACTGCTTAATATCATAGTGCTTAAAAAACACCATCAACATCTATCCCCTAGTTCTCGGTAACAACGAGTTTGCGAGTTGATGCCGGGAACTATAAAAAAAGATGGTGTGCCGATGAATCCGTCGGTGGTCACTCCAGGAACCGCAGAGAAAAATGCCTTGGCTGCAAATTTGGTCATTCATGCCACCTTCATGTGCTCAGTCAACGAGGATCCCGATATCTACCCATGGAGAAAATGTTTTGCCCTTATGCTGATGACGATCGACTCGGTGGGACGTAACCTGACCCCGAGCTAATAAGAACATTTGGGTCTGGGGGAATGTCCCCTCCTCAGACCAATAGAGGGCAGAACATGGGGTAGATGCTCCGATCCCATGTCGATGATACGTCTCTCGGTGAGACGTATCCCGACCCCGAGCTGAAGAAAGACTTGGCTCTGGGGGAATATTACATCCCCAGTCCAAAGAAGCCGACTCGGTGGGACGTAACCTGACCCCGAGCTGAAAGAAAGACTTGGCTCTGGGGGAATGTTACATCCCCGTCCAAAGAAGCCGACTCGGTGGGACGTAACCCGACCCCGAGCTGAAAGAAAGACTTGGCTCTGGGGGAATGTTACATCCCCAGTCCAAAGAAGCCGACTCGGTGGGACATAACCCGACCCCGAGCTAAAAGAAAGACTTGGCTCTGGGGGAATGTTACATCCTCAGTCCAAAGAAGCCGACTCGGTGGGACGTCACCCGAGCCCGAGCTGAAGAAACATCGATCTCGGCGGTACAAGAGCAGACCCGAGCCGGAAAGAAACATCGGTCTCGGCGGTACAAGAGCAGACCTGAGCCGGAAAGAAACAAGTGGCCTCGACGGAACGAATCCAGCCCCGAGCCGATTAACCAACTGGCCTCGGCGGAACGAATCCAGCCCCGAGACGATTAACCAAGTGGCCTCGACGGAACGAATCCAGCCCCGAGCCGATTAACCAAGTGGCCTCGGTGGAACGAATCCAGGCCCGAGCCGATTAATCTTGGGACTTATTCAAAAGGGAAGTGAATCAACCTTTTGAAGCCCTATCGAATCTGGCACGGGTGTCCCCTTGTCAGACCAGCGAAAAACAAAAACAAAACTTTGGAAAATAAAATTAAAAGGCGGGGGTGACCTAGCACTTATCCCGTAGCAAAACGTTTCGCAAGTATAAACAACAACACGGATGCCTCAAAACAGCGTCCTGTCCGAGGTCTCCAAAACACAATTCTGAATCTTTCAATTCAGAGTCCCGGCGAACCAGGATTTGGATCAATGAGCGTTAAAATGGTAAGGGCACATCCTCTATACTTCAGGTCTCCATGGAGCATGTGTACTGTTCGAGGGCTCCTCCTTACAACGCTGGAGGAAGCATACGCTATGAGGGCACAATCCCTTCCCGTGATATACTTCTCTTGGATCCAAATGATCAAAGAAATAGGGATCAAAGAGTGTCCGAGACATTAAGGGCATATTCCTCCTTATGTTCAGTAACACTGGAGCAAGAAATCGCCACGGGGGTTTCATCCATCCCCGTGCTATGCTTCCCACGGATCCGAATGATCAAGGAAATAGGGATCAAAGAGTGTCCGAGACATTAAAGGCATTTTCCTCCTTATGTTCGGTAACACTGGAGCAAGCAATCGCCACGGGGGTATCATCCCTCCCCGTGCTATGCTTCCCACGGATCCGAATGATCAAGGAAATAGGGATCAAAGAGTGTCTGAGACATTAAGGGTATTTTCCTCATTATGTTCGGTAACACTGGAGCAAGCAATCGCCACGGGGGTATCATCCCTCCCTGTGCTATGCTTCCCACGGATCCGAATGTTTCACGGAAATAGGGATCAAAAAGTGTCCGAGACATTATGGGCATTTTCCTCATTATGTTCGGTAACACTGGAGCAAGCAAACGCCACGAGGGTATCATCCCTCCTCGTGCTATGCTTCTCACGGATCCAAACGATCAAAATAGGGATCAAAGAGTGTCTGAAGCATTAAGGGAATGCTCCTCCTTATGCTCGGTAACACTGGAGTAAGCAATCGCTACGAGGGCATGATCCATCCTCGTGCTATGCTTCTCACGGATCCAAGCGATCGAAGAAATAGGTTGGGATCAAAGAGTGTCTGAAACATTAAGGGTATTTTCCTCCTTATGTTCTGTAACACTGGAGCAAGCAATCGCCACGGGGGCATCATCCATCCCCGTGCTATGCTTCCCACAGATCCGAATGATCAAGGAAATATGGATCAAATAGTGTCCTAGACATTAAGGGCATTTTCCTCATTATGTTTGGTAACACTGGAGTAAGCAATCGCCACGGGGGCATCATCCATCCCCGTGCTATGCTTCTTACGGATCCAATGGGTAGGCAAAATATATGGTAGCGCATTCCTTGCGTTGTATTTCCCAAACCGGTCAGGCGGGTTATCCTCTGACTTCCGCACACGATTCTGATCCCTTCATAGGTGGGGAATTTTAACTTTAAGTAATAGCAGGACATTGCGGCCTTTGTCTTCATCATGAAAGGTGACCAACAATGACTTGGTAATTGCTCATGCAGTCCACCACTGTGAAGTTTATCATAATCGTCCGAGTCCGGGGACGAGTTCCGATCGTCATGCTAATTGTATTCTCCCCAATGGGACGACCGTTGAACCCCCGAAGCCGTATAGGGGAGTGCCATCGTCAGTTAGAGCTGCATACTCCACTCTAAGGCCTTCCAGAGCCTTTTGGAGATTATATCCATTGCGCTCCCGGGATACACCAGGATTCTGTCTACCTCTGAACCGCCGATTGTTGCCTTGATTATTAACGCATCGTCGTGGGGGAAACTTACCCATCGGGCATCCTGGTCAGTGAACATTATTGGTACCGACCGACCATCTTGTATTCCTGAGGACTGTTTTGCTTCTAGTACCTCCGACCACCGAGCCCGACTGTAGTTTTTTCTTGACCGGTTAGAATCTCCGGCCAGTGTTTCCCCCCATGCGATGATATTCACCTGTCGGCGCTGTGCCCTCTGTCTAGCCGCCATAACCTCATGGTCAATATAATTATTTAAATACACATTCCGAGCCAGGTCTTCCAATGTTCCCGCAAGTCTTTGCACTCGTCCGCTGTATGTCCCCTCAGATTATGATGTATGCAATAAGATTTCTTATTCCTTTTATCTGGGGGAAATCTCCTGAGGTCGGGTTCTATCAAGAGGCCTTTTCCTTGTATCTCCATGATGATCTGCCCTGGTGGCTTGCTTAGGGGAATATATGCTTCTTCCCAGACTACGTGGTTTACTCGGGTCGGGACTTCTCTTTCCTGGTCATTCTGAGGCATTGGTTTGAATTCCTTGCGTCTTGGGAGGAGTTTTTTGAACTCCCTGTCTGGCCGGTGGGGGGCCTCTGCCCTTGTCATCATCTCTCTGACAGTTGTCCCCCTCCGGGAGATCTTTTCTTCGTTTTCTAACGAGACGAACTTTCGGGCTACTTCCAGAGCGGTAGCATAATCTGGTGTGTCCTGGATCCTTAGGTGAGTCCACAGTTTTCCGACCCTTAAGGCTCCTTTTAAACTTTCCAAGGCCTCAAGGGACTCATATCCTCCGACTTCTAGTACCATATTATGGTACCTCTCAATGAAAGTTTTTAGGGGCTCGTCCTCTCCTTGCTTCATGAGTCTCAACTCTCCAATTGTCTTTTTAGGGACGCAGGCCCCTTGAAGTGCCGAATGAATGACCTTTTAAGTTGCGTGAAGCTTCCGATGCTCCCCGGGGCCAGACTTCTGTACCATAGGATGACGGATCCGCCCAAGGTCAGGGGGATACTTTGCAGATGGCATCTCTTACAACTCATTGACTTCCATTAATAGGACAAAGCTCTCAATATGGGATTTTGGGTCGGTATGACCCTTGTAGGGCGTCATGGTTGGCATGTTGAATCGCCTCGGAACTTTGCCGACCTTATTTCTTCTGTGAGGGGAGATTCCTCCTCATTCTCCCGGGTATCTCATGTATTAGTCTTGAGGTTTACCCCCTACTTGGCCATCTCTTTTTAGCCAAGACTTCATCTCACTACTTGTGCTGCCATGTCGCTTTCTGTGCCCCTCTTCGCGTCTATTGCCCCGGGTGCGGTGCTCCTCATGCCTTGAAGTTTCCCGCACATTCTCGCCATACTCCCTGTTTTTTCCTCTGAAGTCGCGGAGACTATCATAGAGGAATCTGGCGATTGTCTTCCCTCTTCTTCTTCTTCCCATGTGTCCTCTGTTTGTGAATCTTTTTCTACGACTATGGATTTTATCCCGCAGGGACCCTTCCTCATGGGTTCATCCTCTTCACTCATATCCGCAATCCTTTTACCTTCTGCTTTTTCACCTCTTCTTCGGCTGGTTCCGACTTCCGGTCTCTCGTTGTTCATCCCTTCCATTCTCTCCAGTCGATCTATCATGGATTTCATGCTTTCTTCCATCCTTTTCATCCAGTCCGTAGCTGGACTCCCTGATGACTGATGATTTCCGTCTTCTGACATTGCCTTTTTCGTGAACTGCTTTTTGTCACAAAATTCCCCACAGACGGCGCCAACTGTTGACGGCTGATTTTGGTCTCAGGCCAATATGGGAATATTACTCCCGAGACGATCCTCCCTCAATAGTGAATTTGTTCGGTTAAGGGGGAACCAAAAGTAAATTTAGCAAAAGACAGATAAATATACCAATCAACAAGGAGATTTAACGTGGTTCGGCGGATCAGATCCCACCTACGTCCACGGGCACAAAACGGACGATCTTTTTATTACTGAGATATGCTTCTCTGATATCTCTTGTGTTTACAAGTCTCATGGTAATGATATTCATGCTTATTCTTCATATTCCTTACTTACACTTTCCCCTTCTATTTATAATAGTGAAGAAATCAGATTTATTTTCCCATAAGGATTCCTAATTGAAAACTACATTCACTTCCCATATCCTATTAGGATACTGACTCATCAACCTTTCCCCATGAAAGTAGGATAACTATCTCCTTACCCCATAAGAATATGATAACTTATCTCCTCACCCCATAAGAATAGGATAACTTATCTCTTTATCCCATAAGAATAAGATAACTTATCATCTGGAGCATATCTCGCTATCTGGTCGGTCTTTATGAGGTCGGTCACAATGGTCCTCTGAACTGAGAATGCTGATATCGATCTGATAATGACCGGTCATCCAATCTTAAGTGGTCGCTCACTGAGGCCCCTTACCGTTGGCGTATGCAACATCGAATGGTCGGGTCGGCATTAGTGGTCTCGATCAAGAAGGGAGTTACCCTTTTACCTCTGTCGTACTGATTAAATATCATAGTGCTTAAAAAACACCATCAACATAATCAAAATCAATACATAATTTTTATTCGAAATTCATAATCGGGACACGACTAAGATTAACCAATCACGATAGTATAGATTATAAAAACACATATAACTGAAAAATAGAGTGAAAAGAATATGCTTTTTAATTTCCTAAAAATCCGGTACGTTATCGAAAAAGGTAGTATAGCATGGGGCAGGGAGCGCAATGGCAATTGTGTAAAAACTAACAAAAACAAGGGCTTTAATCCACCTACCCACGCCACGTTGATATTCTCAAAATTTTTTCCATTTTTTAATAATTTTAATTTATATTTTTATCATCCCAACTTCTCAACCCTAATTGAAAACCCTATCATTTGCTCTGTACTGCAAAAAGAATCGTATATAATAACATACTAGTCCCTGATTTTTTATAAATTCAATTATAGTTACATAGTTCTAAATCATATCACATAGACGTATCATTCTTTCAAATTCCGTGAAAAATCAGTAATATGGTTGAGGTGATTTAGCTTATCATAAATTTTTTTTATTTCTAAAATTTTTAAAAATCAATAGTATGTTTACTTGAAAAAGTAATGAGAATAGGAGAATGTGAATCGTTTCTATTATAATTGTTTACTTTCCAAAATTAAATGAAAATGAAAATGGAGTGGAACCTACATATTTGAGAGTTGAAAATGAAAGTCTCATTTTCACCCCTGATCATTGGATTGAGATTCTCATTCATGAGAAATTACAATATTTCTCATGAAGTAATTAACTAATAAATTAATAATTAATTAATATTAATTTATAAATAATAAATAAAATCTATTAATAATTAATCAACAATTGATCATTAATAATAAAATAATATTTAATATTTTAATAAAAGAATAAATTAATATTTAGTAATTTAATACATTAATATTAATTAATAAAGAAATAATTAATAATAAAATAATAATTTCATATTTAATAATTTTATACATTAATAATTGATAATAATTAATAATTAATAATTAATAAATTGATATATAATTATAATTAAGGATTACCAGACAAAGGAAATACATCAATGACAATACTACGTTATTCTGATTATGATTCTTACAACTAACTAAATAACTTATTATGATTCCGATTTATCATTCTCATTCCAGCCTATTCTAATTTTATCTCATTCTGATTACGAGTATGTAAACACACCATAAAATTATAAATAGTAACCAACTATTTAGGTAGTATTTTTTTTATTATATGACCAATTTCATAATTTATAAAATTATTTTATTATTCTTTTCTATCATGCAATAGAATATCAAGTTTAAAATAATAATTGTAGACACTGAATTTCGCATTCGGCCTACAATCGAGAATTTGTATAATGAGAGCACTAGCAATATTGTAAAACAAAGACAAATGAACATTGAGTAACTACCCATCGGCGTGGTGGATGTCGTAAGCACTTTGACGCTCAAGTCAGTGATGATAGCGAATAGAAAGAAAGTGAAGAGTAAAACAGAGAGTTACCTTGACCGTCGTAGATTACCGTGAGGGTGGTAGGCTAGTGTTTAATGAGTCATGTATGCTTTAAGAACTTAAGTGTGAGAGCCAAACTTGTGTTATTGAATCTTGAATGATCAATCCCTTATACCCATCTTATATTTATAGGTTGTGTAGTAGTCTTTATAGTCGGTTTAGGATTCATTGGAAGTATTGTATTCCAATCCTATTTAGGAAATAGTAGTTGAGTATGGACTGAATTAAGAGTCCTTAGGTATCTAAATTAGGCATAATCCCTATTGTAACAAGATTGTACCATCATGTTTATATGTAGTTTGTCTCGATCCAAATACATAATTTTCTTATTAATAATGAATTAGTCGTATGTAGACTGACAAACGATATCTACTGGGACATTACATAATATAAGACAATGTTGACTATGACATTACTCATGTGTTGTCGGCTATGACGTTAAGTAACACGATTAGGGTCTGCTGGAGACTTTTTGAGTCGTGTGGACTTCTGAAAGCCTTTAGGGCGCATGAGTTTCTTCATTCGAGGTGTATGGGCTCATAGGCCCTATGTATAGGCTCGACATCATCGATGGGGCCTTGGTGGTGGCAGCCCATAATACTGTTTTGGGCAAGATGAAAGCCACGGGACATGTCCTTATCCACGTCCGATGCGTGGCCCTGAGTCATAATGACATTTGGATCCTTAACCCAAATTTAGCCCGTACAATAATCATTTGGGACAGATTAGAATTTATCAACCCGTCCCGAATCATTTATCGATTTTTGAATTGAGATTCATAACCTAACAAATTGAGATTCGAGATTTTTATATATATAAAAAAATTAGATCGACCTAATTATCTATATGAAAAGAAAATTCGATAAGAGGTGGACCTTCTTGCAAAAGAGTTAAAACTCTGTCTTTATTTGGGGTTATTATTAAATTAAGGGACTTGAAAGTTTTCCACATATCCGAATAGCAATATAAATCATCAAATCAAATGAGTGAATCAGCTTTGGCGTTGGGCTGGGCATGTGCTTGTGTGTATATATATATATTTCTTTCTTTCAGCTCACCCACTTTGAAACCAAGCAGCAACCAAAAACACAAGCGGCGTATTTACAAAGCCAGATTTTACTATATATATTCTTCGACTTGCTGCTTGCTTTTTATTTATAATAATATATATAAAGGCAAAGGGGGTTCCAAGATTCTGTGTTTTGTGTGGCGTTTCTTGACTATTGACTCCGCAGTTCGGTCGGTCAGTTTTGTTTAAAAAGTGATTCTGAAAGCAGTGAGAATCTAAAATAATATCATATCTTGTTATGGCGGAAACTGGGTCTGTTTCTGTAAATGATTTGCCGGTGAAGAGGCCGAGAGGTGATGAGGAGAAGGAGGCCAATAATAATGGGAGTGCGTCGATGGAGATGGATTCCAACAAACTGCCTGATTCTATCTCCTCTATTATTCCTGGCTGGTTCTCTGAAATCAGCCCAATGTGGCCTGGTTTGTTTTTGCCCCCCCTCTCTTTATAGGCTTTATGTTTATGTTTTTCTTTTCATCTGGCTAATATCATGGATTTTTAATATTATTATATTAATGATTTTTTTTTTTGTTGCTGTTGCTGTTTTTGTTATCTGGGAGTATGTTTGGTTTCAGGGGTGCATTTGGGTTTTGGGATTTGTATTACTGGTGTGTTTGTATAACAGTGTATGTTTTTGAAACCCGCCGCCAAACCACTAGACCCGTGCAGGTAAAACCCTAGCCGTATAGATCTTGATTCGAACCTAGACTTGAACAACTACAATCCATCAAGCCACACCCCTTAGGGACCATTAAAGCTGAAGTCCTTGAACTTTAAAGTCTTTGTTGTCCTTTTATGGTATTAATCTTGGTAAAGTTGGCAGATTATGTATGTTTCTTCTTATTTTTGTTACCTGGTGTTTTCATTTGGGTACTTTATCTGTTAATTTAATTGTTACAAGAATTATGTGTTTGTGCTGTTTTATGTTTTAGTTACTTGATAGAGCTGAATTCCATGAACTATAAAGTCTTTGATGTCCCCTTATATGACCTTAGTGTTGTTAAAGTTGCCATATGTTGGATGGTTTGGTGAGAATAGGGTGGGACTCTGTTGGCGTGGCAGTCAGCTTTAGTCTTTTCTGATTTTTCTCTTTATTTTGGAATATGGATTTTTTTTTTTACATTTTTCAAGCAACATATTACACTTTGCTATAATATCTACTAGAAAAAGAAGTATTGAATCTGTTTTTGTCTCTTTACTTCATGACTTGAGGATCTATAGTTTTTTCTCCATCAATAGCTTCTATAGATTTCTTTTTGTTGAAGCGTTCTTGTCATTGTCAGATGCTTTTTTCATTAGTACTACCATCTCAATCCTCGAAATAGCTTATGTGAGGAATTTTGAAATTTGCAGGTGAGGCACATTCTTTGAAGGTTGACAAGATCTTATTTCAAGGGAAGTCTGATTACCAGAATGTCATGGTCTTTCAGGTATTCGATGCTCCCCTTTTATTTCCTTTTACACATATTTGTTCTTTTACACATTTTTTTCCCTTTAGTTGTATGTTGAAACTTAAATTACTCTCTGTTTTGTGACTTTTGTCACTTTGCAGTCATCAACATATGGGAAGGTTCTTGTTTTGGATGGGGTGATTCAGCTTACCGAGAGGGATGAATGTGCATATCAAGAAATGATCACTCACCTTCCTCTTTGCTCAATTCCAAACCCAAAGAAGGTCTTTATATAATTATATTCTACAATTGAGTAGTGATTCATTTAAATATCAAACACTACCTTGGGAGTCAAAATTTTCTCTCAAAAATATTATAAGTCATTTTATAACTCAGCTTTAATAAGAAGAGGAAGATCCCAAGGAAAAAAAGGGAAAAAGAGAAAATTAAGTAACCAAGAGACAGTTTATGCGTACAATGGAAGGTCCTTTCAGCTTTGTTGATTTATATGGAATTTAAAAATTCTATGTTCTGATTAATGTCAAGGCATACAACCTTCAATTTTGAATCCTTATGATAGAACCAACATAATATACAATGTAATTTACTTTTTTTTTTTGGGTAACAAGGTATATACATAAATTTCAGTTTTCACAACATTGTTATTTTCTTCAGGTTCTTGTTATTGGTGGAGGAGACGGTGGGGTCTTGCGGGAAGTATCTCGCCATTCTTCCATTGAGAAGATTGATATCTGTGAAATTGATAAAATGGTAGTTGATGTAAGTAGCTATAAACTAACACCTTTTGAGTCTTTCTAGGCATTGTTTACTAGAAAACTCGTTTTTTTGGGAATGAAGTGGATTTGCTTGTTGAGGGTTGTCCAATTCTTTTGTGCTCAATTTTTTTTTTTTTTACATTAACACAGCTCCCATATGTAATCCATGTTTCCTATTTATTTTCAGATCTCGAAACAGTTTTTCCCTGATGTTGCTGTTGGGTTTGAGGATCCCCGTGTGACTCTTCATATTGGTGATGGTATAATTGGCTTTTTCTGATATATCCCTTCTTTTTTCATCTTGCCTGTGAAGTGAGTAATTTGTTAGTTTTCATTCTCTCTTAATATTTCAGGAGTCGCCTTTTTGAAGGCTGTTCCTGAAGGAACATATGATGCAGTCATAGTGGATTCATCTGACCCAATAGGTAATCACTCTGCAACTGATCGTTCAAATATATGGACTAAAAAACGGTAAGACTTTTGAACTGAGTATCGTGTCTGTTCAAATAGGTCCTGCACAAGAGCTCTTTGAGAAGCCCTTTTTTGAGTCGGTTGCAAAGGCTCTTCGTCCAGGGGGTGTTGTGAGCACTCAGGCAGAAAGCATCTGGCTCCACATGCACATCATAGAGGACATTGTGGCAAACTGCCGCCAGATCTTCAAAGGTTCTGTCAATTATGCATGGACAACTGTTCCTACATATCCAAGGTATATATCCTTTAATTCTTATCATTTCTGATCTGGCAATTCTTTTCGTCTCTTGTATTATGTATGTGTTAGAATTATGAATATAATAATTAGATTGATTGCTAGAATAATTAGTATTTATGTGTAATATTTTCTTTCATAATTTGTTGTATTCTCAAGACTATATAAACCTATCTCTTGTTAATACTTTCTTAAGCCAATATATAGAGTATTCTACTATACCTCTCTACAGTATGTGTGCTTAACAAGGTTCTATAGTGGCACTTTCCTATTGGCACCAGTGTTGCTACAATTTCAGCAAGTGTTTACTACAATTTGCGTCCACACCTCACCTTAAGATTCCTGACTTTTTCACAAACGTTGTAAACTATGCTCTTTCACTTGTCTTAACTATATGTACATAGATGGCTGGCCGTGTGCAGCTTTTGTCCTGAAATAGTTATTTAAGCACTTCAATGCCCTCAGGCAGGTCACGGGCACTCGTTTCCTATAAGAATCAAGTGATGTATTGTGCATGTATGTTTTCATTCTGTGTTGTCGCTGATGATAGTCGTTTGATTTTTTTTCCTTCATTCATTCCAGTGGTGTGATTGGTTTCATGCTTTGCTCAACTGAGGGGCCTCCCGTTGACTTCAAGCATCCAGTGAATCCTATAGATGCCAATGAGAGTCTATGCAAATCAAAAGGACTCTTGAAATTTTACAACTCAGAGGTATCCATTTTTTTTTATCCGTATTCTTGGAGCAATGCATCTGATTCTTATAATTCACCCTCTTCTGAAACACTTGTTTGACTATATGTATGAATTTGCAGATCCACACAGCGGCATTCTGCTTGCCTACGTTTGCAAAGAAGATAATTGAATCAAAAAAATGAGAAGTTTTAGCTTTTCGAAGGAGCAGGACTCAAGATGTTATAGATTTTCCAGCTCGTGTCCTCAGAAATTGTCTATTTAGGCATTAGAAATGGAATAAGCTCAGCTCCTGAGTATGTTTCTTGCTAAGAGAGTTTATGTTGTTATTGTTGATGGACTATGATTAGTGTAGTGGCCTTACGATTCTCTTTCATGCTATTTATTTAATAAACTTTTTGTTCAGATTTCGGAACCTTTGGTCTTTCCTTGTTGAGTTGCTTGTGATCCTCGGAGAGTTTTCGTGTGCTTGTCTCCAATCGAACACGCAACACCAAAAATTATGCTCCAAACATTTCCCCAAATTAATGCGTCAATAATGGGAAATTATCATCCATCCACTCAAAATAGAGTTAAAATTCAAAAATACCTTCATTTTTTTTAAAAAAAAATATATTATCCATCCCAACAAGTAATGAACAAAATGACATCAATTTTAGTAGGTGTAAAATACTTTTTCATAACTAGTTTTTTTGGTGTAAATGTTTGTAATTATTAATTTTTGATTTAGGTATTTCCCTTTAATAAATCACCAGTGCCCCTCAGTTGCAACTGATACACGTTCATTCTCATTGTTTCTCTTCCTGTTTTTGTGTCCATGGTAGTTTTTCAGAGCATTCTCCAAAATTAAGAATATTCATGAACAAAATCAATTCAAGATATGCTTTTCGATCACACACTGTATATCTATTAACTAATTTTATAGCTTGTTCCAAATACAACATGAACTCCTCAAACTCAAAAAAATTACCACAAAACAATGTACATGAACCTATCTTATACTACACCGCCTGAACAAGCGGCGCTCCGCATTTACCGCCACACCTGTCCAAGGGTTGCACCGATGCACAACCCCCCACAGAGGCTGAAACCCTGTGAACGGAAGGGTATTGATCCAATAGCTGGTAATAGCTAAAGGAAGAATCAAACAACAATTCAAAACAGAAGATTCCATTTAGGGACCTTATTATTTACTAAGATTTTCTAAAGATTAAGATATCATAAGAGCGTTGGAAGGGTACAATGTACACACTTGACGTAGAACTTTCTAAAGGAATTTCAGAGACTGGCCTAACATTTAAAAAAATACGGATATATACAAAAGAAACCATGAATATTATTCTTTCATTATCTTACCATCTATCAGATGACCACCATTAACCAGCTAACAGAGAAGTGACATATTGGAAGATCAGAAGATTTGTGTTGCCCAAAATGAGTACCAGGTCCACCTTTAAACCAGCTAGCAGAAAAGTAAAGGTCTTAAGTCGATAGGAGACTCGCCACCAAAGCACAGAAGATAGGTAGATGGCGGTGAGCAGACAGGTTTCCGGGAAAGAGGGAAGTTCAACATCTATTTGAAGCCGGAAAAGCACATACGCAACTACTAGTAGATGATGTAATGCAGAAAAGCAGGGGTGGGTGCGCAAGAAACAGCTTCAGACGCTTTGTTGCAGAAGAACAAGTTAATGAAGATAACCATTTTCAACATGTGACTCAATTCTGAACAATATGTAGGGACCGCAACCAGTAGATGATGTGGTGCAGAGAAGCAGAGCAGAGATGAGAAAAAACCAATTGCACTAAAGATGTAGAAATATGGCGAAAGGATGCCGTTTTAGCCGAAAATCACACCTCAAAACAAAACATGTAAAACTTTTAGAATGTCTACTTCAAAGTGATCAACATTATTGCAGTTAATAAGGCAACTTAGAAACATATAAACAACAATAAGCAATTTAAAGTAGGAAATAGACCTCCAAGTATGAAGATAGCAAGTCGACACAAAACGGTGTCCATAGCACACCTTTTGAAGGCTGAAACACTTTGCAGAAGCCATCCAAAACCAAGTTTCTACCAAACCTCAGTCATGACATGAACATAACTAATATATATTCTCTTCGTTCAACTGATCCTATAACAACTACGATACTGCCTACATGTGCTCCAATCCACCACGCATTTGCTTCAGTCAAGGTTCCAGCCTTAGTCTCTGCAAGGACAAGCAGGAATTTAAACCAAGATTGCACATTCATGTACACAGAGAGAATAAACTGTGAAAAATAACTCCTCACTGTCATATAGTGTTAGATAAATTTATTTGGTGGTGATGATCGGGCGATAGTAAAAAAGAATCGGTTGGGTGAGACTCGAGGAAGGGACTGTCGGAGAAACAGAGAATCCACCAACCATCAGAGTTTCGTAACTATTGTTACAAAACATTTGTTTTATAAATGTGAAACTATGAGGTAAGTCAATATTATTAGAAAAAAGCAGGATAATGGCTAAAGAACAATAACTATTCTTTGACCCAATCAAAAACATCAATGCTAGAAAGCACGACATACCCAGTAGCATAGAGTGCACCACGACGAGAATGGCGATAAGGAGGGGACCTACTGTAACTGCGACCACGTCGAGGTGATATGCTGCGGCGAAGTGGTGGAGATCTTCTTCCATAGGGGCTATAGCTCCTGCCAAATGGAGAAAACTTTAATAAAGCGTCTTAACATTCAATCTCAAATAAAAAAAATATATTTTCTTGAATAAACAAAAATAGAGAGCTAACTTGGTGGGAAAACAAAATAATCTAAATTCATGATATTTAAGGAATCAAAAAGACAGGTTAAGTTAACCAAGTCGTATTCCAAATACTGCAAAGTACAAACACACCTCCAAGTAATAACTGACAACATATGTGATTAGAACAGTACAAAACAAAGAAAATAAAGACCAACACATAGGCATAAAATAGGTGACATAATGAAAATTTCCATAAATGTGATATCCATATCTTTGAAATTGCACAGAAAAACAGCTTCTTCTAAGTTTATAGAAATGCATGATTCATAAGTATATGATCCACGAGCCATAACAGGAAAACACATAGCTCTAAACCGCACCTGCGTCCATTCCCATAACTTGGACTTCTACGTCGACGGGGGCTAGGGCTACGACGACGTCCACTCCCCAAGCCACGGGAACCAACGCGCAAGCGACATTCACGAGCAAAATGACCAGGCTCACCACACTCGTAACACTTCAAGTCATCACCTCCACCACGCCCACGTCCACCACCACGGCCTCCACCACCCTTAGAGTTATGAGAAAGCTCCACACGCCAGCCATTCTTTCCTGTAAAATGAATTTTCTTAGAACTCCAAGATTCATAAAGCATGATCAGAAGAAAGCATCGCCATTCAAATTTTGAATTAATTAATTGCTGATTGAAAGAGAACAGCAAATAAACAGATTTATCAGAAGTCAGAACTGGACAGACGCCAAAAGCCAGCAAATTATTACTTTACATAAAAAATAAAAAAATAAAAAAATAAAAAAATAAAAAAATAAAATCTAAATGAGTTTAAGTCCAATAAGCTCAATGTTCAAGCAATAGTAAGGGGATCCTATATAGAATTTAGAAGCAGTAAAACAAAAACTTGATACTGACCATCTAACGCTCGAATAGCATCAACAGCATCCCTGCGATCATCAAACTCAATAAACGCATATCCTGGCGGCCTTCGCGCAACCCACACACTGCATCATTTTAAATCAATATGACGAATTCACCAAACACAGATACAAAATTCAAAGATACTGAATTAAATCATTAGACCACCAGGTTAAATCTCACAGTAACCATAATACAGCCTCTTAATGAGAATAAACAGAACTTACAACCATGAAGCAATCTACCACAGATTATCTCTAACAATATCAACTATACAGTACTGGTGTTTCACTGAAAAAAAGTCCAAAAACCATCAACCACACGCTATATACACAAATACAAGCATATTTACTTGTACATGGAGACACCAAGTTCATTCACCTATGGGATGAAAATAATTAACACAATTAACTCACTTGTCTCCTAAACCTGATTGGAGAGTGGAGAAGACATTCATAACTTGATGAAATATCCACAATAAAAACGCAAATTTAATAACAAGAAACACAAGTGACAAAAATTATTGATAAATTAACGAAATTTTTCTGAAGAATACAAAACAGAGCCAGAAAATTAGTTTATCAAAAGGGGAAAAACGATAAATATACCTGCGAAGGACACCGAACATGCGAAACTCATCTTCAAGATCCCTTTCAGAGACTCGAGGATCCAAATTCCCAACATAAACCCTAGACATTCTCGCAAACCTAAATGAATCAAGAAAGAGTATTCAGTTATATCGGGAATTAAAAAAAAAATAATAATTAGGTTTTGATAATTACAAGCAGATCGTTAAAAAGAGCTAATTGATTAACCTCACCTCGGGGAAATTTCTAGACGAGAACGAGAACCAATGGCATAGCTCCAAGAAAATAGATAAATAATAAATAAATAAATTCGAAGTGGGGTCGCCTTGTGCGTCTGTCTGTGATGGGATTTGAGAAGCGTGGCGTAAAAAGGACGACGCCGATATTGGGCCTCAATATAGGATGAGTTGGGCCTATTTTTTATTGTGATGCCAGAATTCGGATCAGGATTTAATTACTGTTGCTTCGACTTCGAGATCTATATATATATATTTAATTACTCGAATTTTATTTATATTTATTTTATAAAAAATCTGGATCTGGATTTCTCCTACCCGAGTTTGAATATTTTTTTCGTGAATCTATATTTTTCGGATATTTCTAGATCCATGGTGGATTTGGATATCAAATATATGATTTTAAGGGATTATAATATTTGAGAATGTAGGTTTTATTTTTATATAAATAGTTTAAATACATCCCTAATTCTTTTTTAATATATGCGTGTGTTATAATCTATAGATATTATCAGCCAAATCTACATTCAGAATAATTCCTAAACTCTTATTTATATATATGTATATACTAATTTCATTGATAAATGATTATCGATGCTTTTATAATAATTGTCAACGGAATATTCTATCGATAATTGAACAGTTTTTTTTTTTTTTTTTTTTTTTTTTTTATTTTTTTATAATGAACCTTACAGATGAATAAGAATAATATTTAACACTCAATCAATAGCCTATGTGGCACATGATCCTGTTTAAATTACTAAAAAAAAACTCATACTAAATGAGTTGAGAGATTTATCTTCACGAATTTATTTGAAGCAATGAGTATATGGCCAAGATGAAAAGAGTTACATAGGGTTAAAGGAAAAAAGAGACAATTATTTATTCTTTTTAGTGAATAGTGAAACAAAATGACGATAAAGTCCCTTTTAATGAACGAAAGCTTTCAATTTATACACTTTCACTGGCAATCAGGTTCTTCTTGTTTGGATCCATAAATCCAAGGGTCATTGTCCTTTCTTTGATATTATTTTTAATATGTGTCGTGTATCTACTTAATTTATAACAACTGATAAATATCTTTAGTTTCATTCATCCTCACATAAATCTTGAAGGTCTCGGAGCTGTTGGACAAACATTTAGAAGAGATTGGATGAATATTTTAGAGATCACGTTCGTGTCTTCCTATTCGAGTTGCGTTCGTCTAAGCGTTCGAACGAAACCTCTCAGTGGCTTCACGTTCGAGTTACATTCGTTGTCATGTTCTAATGTGATTTGCGGAATAATGCGTGTTTGTCAAGCGTTCAATTGGCATTTGAACGCCCCTACATATTATACTTACTTTAGACGTATATTAAAGGTTTTTTGGAGACTTGGAAGCCCTACTTATATAAATAAATCCTTAACCATTTTACCTAGGGTCTGAAACACACAATACATCGCCTCCACATTTTTGTTTCCATATTCTTATTCTTTGATAGGATTTTGGTAAACCCCATTGCTAAACATCATTCATATTCGTTTCCATCTTCTTTAAGAGTTTACTATTGAAAAATCCATCGATCCCATGTCTTCTTTGTTATCGATGAACATATTTCTTTGGTAACCATCATAACACCAAACCTTAACATTTAGAATTCTGAGTTGGAGATCGGTCGTCGAAGTTCCGACAAGTGCGAGTTCGCTCTTGGATTTACTACAAGAGACTTTAGATGTTCTGAAGAATGTTGTTTGGTGCGGGCTCAAGGAGTTTCCTTGGGTTATTACAGTTGGGGTAATTGAGTCGGTAAAAGTTTTTCTATATGTCTTTTAATCATCACTGTAAGTTTATCTTCACTGTAAGTTTATCTTCATAGTGAATTCCTGTGGTAATCTATACCCGGAGTGATTTTTATCTGCAAAGAGTTTTTCACTTCATAAATAATTATGGTGTTATTTATTTACTTTATGTTACTTACTTTTTGTCACTTACTTTTTGCATATTTATTTATTCTCTTTAACTATTGCATAGATTAAAAGTGAGGCCATTGATTAGACTTAAGAGTGTTTTAACTTAGCCATATAGATATTAATCTATAACTTGTATTAGTTAGTGTAGTTAAATTTTAATTTTCGTAGTTTATCAATAAGTGTACGAGCGTCATAACTTTATCTTAATTTTCAATTGGTATCAGAGAGTAACTTCGATCATTGACCCTTTAACTATGTATAGAAGTCAACCCATGAATTGTTCTCCATTCTTTGATGTGATAAATTACCCACATTGGAAGGTTCGCATAGAAACGTTTCTTAAATCCCTGGACGTGAGGCTATGGATGTCTATTGAGTATGGGTGGAAATAACCCAGGGTCACCCTAAACGTTGTTCTACTCCCAATGACAAACTTAGTTGGTATAAATAGAAGTTTAAAGATAGCATTATGAACAGTAAAGCCATTAATGTTATACATAATGTTGTTTGCTCCACAGAGTTTGTGAGAGTCTTCATGTGTGATATTGTCAAGGATTTTTGGGACATCATTGAGACTGTTTATAAGAGCACACTGCCTATTAAGAATTCTAAACTTCAATAACTTTCTATAAGGTTTAAAGTTGTTCGGATGAAGGAAGAAGAAACCTTCGACGAGTTCTATACTAAGATTAACGACATCGTGAATTCCAACTTCAACCTAGGTGATACTATTCACTGTGAATATAATTGTTAGGAAAATTCTTAGGTCTCTACCTAAGAGATTTTGCCTAAGATCACTACTATAAAAGAGAGCAATGATGTAGATAACCTGAAACTAGATGATCTTGTAGGTAACCTTCAAATTTATTAGAGCAAGCTTCCCGGGTTAAAAGGTCTAAAAAATAGCCATGAAAACTATGAAAGTATAATCACATGAATCATCAGATGATGATAAGGATAATTCACTTTCAGATGCTAAAATATCTATATTTGTGAAAAGTGACCGTGCTACTGATAGGAGAATGACTGAAATACATAGAGACCATAGCAGTCACCTAAGAAGTGGTAAAAAAGAGCTTAGAGAGGATAGATAAAGAAAGCCCCAAGTTTTATTGTCATGAGTATCAAAATTTTGGAAACACAAGATATGAGTGTCTCACTTATCTGAAGTCGAAAGGCAAAAAGTCAAGAGTATCTCTCATAGTGATGATGAATCACAAGATGATCATACTTCTGATGACTCTTCTAAGGAAAGACGCAATCACATTACATTTACTTCTAGTGTTTTTAGTAGGAAAGAGGCCACTAGTAATGATGTGGATGTCTATTAAGAGTTTCCTCATAATGACTTTGAAGATGTGGATGACCTTCATGTAGCTTATACTCAGTTGTATACTGAGAGCTTAGCTACCAAAAAGTCTTGTGTTGAGGTCAATAAGATGCTTAAAGAAACTAAACTTGATAGGGATGAAGTTCAAGCCAAGCTAGATAAGAATCTTATTGTTGTTGATAACCTCAATGAGAGAAATAAGAAGTTGGTAGATAGAGTCAAATTCTTAGAAAAAAAACTTGAAAATGCTAGAATACATATATCTATATTTTCTACTGGAATTGAAAAGTTAGATCACATGTTAGGCATTTGTATGCCCATTGTGAAAAGAATGGTTTAGGTTTCGTTAATTCAAGTTGTCACAAGGCTTCTTCTTCTAAAATTATTTTTGTCAAAACTCAGTCCCTACTTAATCATGTTGAACTAACTCCTCAATATGACATAAGAAATAAGTCTATTGACTAAATTCAAGTGATCCCTCATAATATTCCTCATAGAGGTTATTTGTTACAATTAACCAAAGCTTTAATTTAAATCAATCATGATTAATTTTTATAATTGACCAATGTTAATGTTAATATTGTCAACAATATGTTAATAAAATAATGTCATTTGTCCATGGTTATATTAATTATGACCAAAAAGTAACATTGGTTATAATTATAACTTAGGTTAATATTTTGATCTCACCTACATTAAATGATTTGGTTACTCCAACCATAACCATTTAATTACACTAATCATAGTTAAATTAATAAGTTAATTTAGTTACATGTATAATTGTATTAATTAATTTATGTATTATTTAACTATTAAATATAATACACTAATCCAAATCACATTTGAATTATTTTCAACAAATAATAATATACAATAATCATATATTAACTCTTGATATATTAAAATTTCATTTATCTCATTAATTACCAGATTTGAACAATTCAATCCGAACACAAAACACATCGTCAATAATTGATTAATATTGTTATAGTGCTCAATGAGTACACTTAATTATGGTAGGACTCTATAGGTTCACATCAAGTGGTTATATATAAACTTTTTATATATGTACATGAAGAACCTACCCACTTACAAATCATGACAGAACAAACATGGCACATCGAACCATACAAGTTAATGTTATATATCACTAATATAGATCTCTTTTGTAGGAAACGACTTTCCTTAGCGCGACAAACCAACAAACCGAACTATGACTCGAAACCAACAAACCGAAGTCTGGACTTCACTCACAAAGATCAAACATCTAAACTATTTAAAGAATTAAGATGTCAAAATGTGTTTGGCTTTTTAGAATTTCAAAAACTCTCACAACTCTTGTGAATGCTTGAACTCTATCTCTTTTCTTTCTCACAACACTTGTGTTAGGGGTGAGCATCGGTTCCGGGTCTACCGGAACCGATTGGAACCGGACCGAAAATCTGGTTTGGAACCGAACCGGTTGTAACCGGTCCGGTTCCGGTTCCAAATACAAGGAACCGGTTGTAACCGGTCCGGTTCCGGTTCCAAAATAACCGGAACCGGAACCTCATTTGAGAACCGGATTACATACCCTTGCATGATTAATAACCATTGATTAGCACTCTCCTGTTTTTCTTGTCACAAGTTTGTGAGTAGTAGAGGAATTGGTTTGCCGGGCTGCTGTTTTGCTATCTTAGGCTTTCAATGGGTATGACTAAGATCTTTCACACTCACATATTCAAACAAGTCGCATTTAGTCTCAACATATCCTAATTTTGCTGGCTCGATTTCTCCTCTCACTCTGGCGCCTTCTTTCGCCAGACGGCATTGTGGACAACAGAACCTGGGCGACGCTTTTCTGTCCTAGGCTCGCGGCCTAGTTGGGAGTACGGAGTAGCCACGGGGGACTAAACCGGAGAGTAATGGAGTCGCCACCCCGGTGTGAACCGGGAAAATGAGATTTAAGGCCGCACTCACCCCCCCCCGCAAGGGAAGACCTCAAACCGTTGGGTTCGGAATGGTCCTTTACTTATGTCACTTGTAATAAAAGGATTTATGTGATAATTTAACCAGGCTTAAATAACATTTATTTCCAAAGATATCATGCTTCTAATTCATATGCATACATCAACAAGTTCATCACAACATGCAACATCACATGGCAATCTCATGAACATATTTCAATCCTATGATATGGAAAACTAAGAACAACATAATCATGCTTGAGTACTATCTCATGAACCTATTAACCAAATAACATGCTAACAGCCTAATCATGCTTGAATACAAATAATACAGTTGGCTATATGACACAAGAAAGATCAACCAAGAGGCAATTATGCATGAATATGATAAGACAGACTCAGTTCAGTGTGTGCGCGTTCGTGTAGCGTTCGCAACGCGTTCGAACGGTAAACAGAAGGTTCGCGTTCGTATGGCGTTTGATAACGCGTTCGAACGGAAATGAAACAGAATGCTCGCGTTCGTATGGCGTTTGATAATGCGTTCGAACGGGAATGAAACAGAATGCTCACGTTCGTATGGCGTTCGTAAACGCGTTCGAACGGAAATGAAACAGAATGCTCGCGTTCGTATGGCGTTTGATACGCGTTCGAACGGGAATGAAACAGAATGCTCATGTTCGTATGGCGTTCGTAAACACGTTCGAACGGAAATGAGACCTGATGCATGATAAGGCAAAAATGCATGCGCGTTCGAGTTGCGTTCGTAAACGCGTTCGAACGGGAACAGACCTGATGCATGAAATGGGACGCAATACATAAACAACAAAATAAAGGGGCGCGGCGAAGTACTGCCGTAAAGGTGGCCTTTTGGGGGCTCTTGATCTCTCAAAGAGAGGACCTTTAGACCAACATACTAAGCCCATGCGCGTCACATCACATCATGCATACAAACATAAAGACAATCATACTATTCTAAGTATGTCTGATTGAACGTGTCTTGCATCCAACCGAACACACATCAACCGGCGCGGCAAAGCATCGTGGTAAAGGGCTTTAGCCTAGGGGATCTCACATCGCACTTACTAAACCCATGCGCTCGGTTGAATCATGCATACGAAAATAAAGACAATCATATCAAACTAGGTATGCTCGATTGAACGTATCTCGCATTCAACCGAACACACATCAATCGGTGCGCAAAGCGTCGTGGTGAAGGATTTTAACCCCTCCAATTAGGGAACCTTTCATCGCACTTACTAAGCCCATGCACTCGATCATATCATACGGGAATAAGCAATATACAGAATTTAAATGACAAGAAATAAATAAACCAAAGCAACACCACACAAGAGGAGGTGCAGTTTACTCAAGTGGTACGTGGAGTTGTGTCCCATGTACAGACTGCACTACCGTCCATTCGGATTCGGCTACGGAATTTACGTCTGGGTTTCCATCCTATATACCCACAGAGACGACACTCTTCCATTCATCAATACCCACAACACACATCATACACACAACGAATGCCACAAATACAGAAAATATAATCAAGGTAAATGACCAGAAATTAAATAAAAATAAGTGTGAAAGATACCCTCAGGTCTAACCTTTTAAGCCGTCTCTCGGACTCGCGTTTCATGAAGATCGAAAGGGGTAAAGCTCCGCAACTTTTCTGGTTCACTGGTTCAGCGTCCTAGTTCCTGCTTTGCTGTTTTGCTTGCGGTTCGAACTCCGTTCTGCTCCTATTCGGCCCCTGTCTTGCTGCTCACTGCACGGGCCACCTGTTTTAACGTTTTCAATGAACTATTCCAAGTTTGTGTGGGTTCTTAGTGCAATTGTATGTGATTATTTTTAAGATTATCTATGCAGTTTTTATGTTACCGTTTTTAAGGTTTTGGGCTGCTGTTTTAAGGTAATTTAGGAGGTTGTTTAGGCGTGTTTTAGGATTCGGCTAAGGGTGAGTTTTGGTGTTCTGGATTCGGCTATGGTGGTTGTTGGTGCTTTGGATTCGACTATGGTGGAGGGTTGAGGTTCTTGTTGTGGATTCGGTTATGGAAGAGATGGTTGTGGCTCTTTGTTCTTTTTTGAAGTGTTTTTTTTTCTTTTTTTTTTTTAGTCTTGGGTGTGTAGAGAGAGTCTTGGTGTGTTTCTAGGGCTTGGGCGTGACTTAGGTTGTGTGTCCGGGGGAATGGCTTTGGTTTAGGGGTTGTTTATATAGAGAAGGGTTAGGGCTTGACAAGGAAAGAGATTTGGCTAATTGAAGAGGGATTTGATTTGGTTTGGTTAAGGGAAGTCAAAGATTGAGGGGGGACAAATCTTGGCTAGATAGGGAAGGTTGAATATTTGATTGGCTTGGATTAGGAATACAATATTTTAAGTTTGGGAATAATCTTATTAGATGGGAATATAATTGGTTGATTGATTTTAACTTGGTATGATTATATTTTGATTTAGTGTGTGATTTGTTTAATTTAGGCATGATTTTAGTTTAAGTTGGTAATTGTTTATTTTATGTTTGGTATATGTTTTATTTAATCATTTAATTAATTTAGTTATTATATTATTTAGTTAATGTTTTAATTAATATTTATTTATTTAAATTGGGATGTGTTTTTATGAGCTTTGGGGGGCTAATTGGGCTGGATGTGAGGCTAGCAGCAAAACCAGAATTACCGACACCGTTCGAACGCTTCCTCGAACGCGGCACGAACGCCCGCAATCCGTTTGACGTTCGAACGTAAACACGAACGTAGCACGAACGAAAACAGTGAACCTTGTTTATTCTGAATTTCCCCTTCCGATGTCTGTTTCCCGTGACCTCCGTGACTTAAAAGGTAGTGTATCCAAAATGAGACTCATCATAGGGACTTATGTGTAAAAATGCAGTGCCTACAGGCATACTTTAGTTTATTCTGAAGATTTGAGTCGGTATAAAATGGAAAGCTGAAGATGCTTTAGTTTCAGCATCCACAGTGAACCATCAAACAGCTAGAAGAATCACCAGTAATTGGCTCATTTTCCTTGGTAGAAGAATCATGCATATGGATACTTGACAAAACAGAACATGAACCCCAAAAGTCAAGCAGAGATGAAGAGTCACAAGCTACTCAAAGCACACCTCTCATAACTGTGGACAGAAGCAGAGCACATTCAAATTTCAAAATTCAATAAATAACAGTTCAAGTTAATAGGGTAATTCGGAACCGGACCGGAACCGAATTGGAACCGAATAATAGGGTACCATATTTAATTAGGTAGGTTCCGGTTCCACTTAGTTAGGAACCGATTTTTTCCGGGTAGGTTCCGGTTCCATGCGGAACCGAAACCGAAACCGGTTTTGCTCACCCCTAACTTGTGTGAATGAATGCAAAATGTTAAACTTAAGAAGTGAGAGAAATTGTAGAGATTATATTCTCTTACACAAGCCAACTAACTTTGTCATTAAGCATCTAATGCTTTCTTGCAATGGCCAACACAAAAATGTGAATGTCATACTAAAGCATAAGAAATGATAAGCTAAAGACAATATTTTTGTCATTAAGCATCTAATGCTTTCTTTCAATGGCAAACACATAAATGTGGAGGCCATACCAAAGCATAAAATGCATTAGCTAATGACAAATATATTAGGTGTATACATGCCACATAATAGACATAATTGCTTGGATGACATGGTAAGCCATATGGCTTTGTCTCCAATGGTAAATAAAAATCAATATCTTAATAATGATTTATTTAACTTCAATTATGTTGTAGTAATTATCTCATAATTATTACTAACTTGATTATCTCATAATCAAGACTTGATTATCTCATAATCAAAGAATTCTAGAAAACATTAAGTTAAACTAATTTAACATAGTTTTCATTTGTGACAATAAATATTATTAATCTCATTAATAATATATAAATATAAAGTGAGCATATAATTAAACAATCTAATTATATTAGGTTTGCTACAGTTAATCGAGCTAGCACGTGGACCAAATGAACCTACGGTTCCGAGCTCCAATAATTCCGAAATATTAATTAAACTATTTAATCAAATATTACGAATTATTAACTCTGCGTTATTCCAGTAAAAACTCGAAGTTGAACTCCCGTTACCCTAGATAGATAAAATAAATCAATCAACTTCATTGTCCATCGATATAGTCATTACATATGGATATAGCCATTCATGAATATCTCATAAATAGAGCCGGGTCAGAAGTTCGTTAAGCCTCTCTAAATATTTTGTCTCTTAAGCACCATTAATTATATAATGAACAATTAATTCATAACAATTATGAATATATAAAACTTTCTATTCGTAATAGAAAAGTTGAGCGCTCAAATTGTTCAAGCCCCGAATCAACTCTTAAAAAAGATATTGTTATGCTTCTCGTAAGAAGGAGTGAATTCCATATTTATGTAAAATATTCCCAGCTACACACCAAACCATATCCCCAAAATACGTAGTTATTGGCCGGGAATGCAACACCAACCTCACCATAGTAAATCAAAGGACATAGCTTGTCATGCAGGAGTTCATAGTACACTCAGGATTAAGATCGAATCCATATATGACTATCTATTAGATAAAATGAATTTCTTCAGTTAACGGATATTAAAAAAAATTTGTATTTATCTGAGTCCAGTCCTATATGATCTCATCATACAAGGTGCCTTCATTCCTATGTCACTACATGAACGATCCCGGATCAAGGTTGTCATACAAGTATATAATGGACCGCAACTATAGATAAACCACAAATAAAGTACCATTTTTGTTTGCTCTCCATGGACTATTTAGATTACTAACTCCAGACTTAAATCCTCTTGTGACATACACTAAGTCTGAAGGTACATGAGTAATCAAGGTAAACAAGACAATTGGATAATATGCGATATAAATCAAACAACTTTGATAAAATGAATAATGCATTTATAATTATTATTACAATAATCAATTCCGTTTATAATACATGAAGATCTAGGACATAAATCCAAACAATCTCCCACTTGGACTAGAGCAAATGGGACATGTCATATAATCATAAACCCATTTAGGTGACCTTCAAACACTTTAGCCGATAAGGTCTTTGTAAACGGATCAGCAAGGTTGTCTAAGGATGGAATCTGCGTGACAATGACATCTCCTCTCTGTATTATCTCTCTGATGAGGTGATATTTCCTCTCAATATGCTTACCCCTCTTATGGCTTTTTGGTTCATTAGAGTTTGCCACTGCACCACTGTCATTGGAGTTTGCCACTGCACCACTGTTATCGCAATAAAGTGTAAGCAGTGTATCCATATCTGGAACAACTTCCAGATCTGCCAAGAACTTACGGAGCCAAATTGCTTCCTTAGATGTTTCACATGATGCTACATATTTAGCCTCCATGGTGGAGTCAGCAATACAAGATTGCTTAATGCTCCTCCATATTATAGCCCCACCACATAGGGTGAACACTGATCCAGATATTGATTTCCTAGAATCGACATCCGTCTAAAAATCAGAGTCAGTATACCCTCTCAGAATCATATACCGACTTGTATATACAAGCATATAATTTATCGTTCTCCGAATATACTTGAGAATATGTTTCACCGCTACCCAATGATCTAATCTTGGGTTGGATTGAAACCTACTGAATACTCCCACTGCAAAACAGATGTCCGATCTTGTGCATAATATATCATACATAAGACTTCCAACTATTGAAACATAAGGTATATGTCTCATCTCCTCAACTCTTTGAGGTGTCTTAGGAGACTGTTCCTTAGATAAATGAATTTCATGCCTGAAAGGTAAATTACATTTCTTGGAATTCTACATACCAAATCGCACAGGGAATCTTGTCGATATAGGTTGCTTGAGACATTGCTAACAGTCGTTTCTTGCGATCCCGAATGATATGGATCCCAATTACATAACTTGCCTCTCCCAAATCTTTCATTTGGAATTGGTTAGCTAGCCAGATTTTCACGTCCGATAATATCGTTACATCATTCCCAATGAGTAAAATATCATCGACGTATAACACAAGGAAAACCACATTCCCATCAATGATGCGCTTATAAACAAGGCTCATCGATGTTCTGCTCAAAGTTATAAGACTTGATCGTAGTATCAAACCTTATGTTCCAAGATCTAGATGCTTGCTTAAGTCCATAAATGGACCTTTGCAACTTGCAAAACTTTTGCTCTTGACCTTGGGTAATGAACCCCTCTGGTTGAACCGTATAGATACTGTCATTCAAGAATGCAGTCTTGACGTCCATTTGCCAAATCTCATAGTCATAATATGCGACAATGGAAAGAAGAATCCTGATGGATTTAAGCATGTCTACTGGCGAGAAAGTTTATTCATAGTCAACTCCCTCCTTTTGGGTATAACCCTTTGCCACTAGTCTAGCCTTGAAAGTCTGTACTTTCTCATCTATTCTTCTTTTTCTCTTGTAGATCCACTTGCAACCTAGGTTGGTCTACAAGTTCCCAGACTGAGTTAGAGTACATAGACTTCATCTCAAGGTTCATAACTTTGACCCATTCCTCTTTATCAGTGTCTTCCATTGCACTACGATAGATCAATGTATCATCTATATCATCACAAGATGTAACAACTTGCACCTCTCTATTTCCTAGATAGCGTTTAGGTTGTCTTACAACCCTCCCACTACGTCTAGGTAATATGGTATCCTGATAAACTTGCATTTGACTTTCAGATGTAGAAGGTGTAATGTCTTTGTCAACAATTGACAATGGTATACTGGTCGTACCAGCAAGTAACTCCTCAAGTAACACTTTACTTCGAGGTTTGAACTCTCTCATATAGTCCTCCTCACGAAATGTAACATTTATCGACACAAATACTTTATTATCTTCTTGACTATAAAAGAATCCACCCCTAGTTTCCTTAAGATAGCCTACAAATAGGCACACTTGTGAACGTGGTTCCAACTTAGTAGTCTTGTTCTTTAGCACATTTGCCGGACACCCCCATATGCGGAAATATCGCAAACTAGCTTTACGACCATTCCACAACTCTAAGGGAGTATTAGAAACAGATTTAGAAGGAACTACATTCATGATATACATTACAGTTTGCAATGCATACCCCCATAATGAACTAGGTAGAGTGCTATAACTAAACATTGATCTCATCATATCTAGTAGGGTCCGATTTCTCCTTTCTGCAACACCATTTTGTTGTGGTGTTCCAGGTGTTGTGAGCTGTGAAACAATTCCATGCTCAACTAAGAATTCCTCGAAATCTCTATCAATTCCTCCACGATCTAATCGTAGAATTTTGATGCTTTTACCTAACTGGTTCTCAACCTCAGCATGATACTCTTTGAATTTTTCAAATGTATCTGACTTGTGCTGCATTAGGTAAACATACTCATATTTGGAATAATCGTCAATGAAAGTGACGAAGTATTCAAAACCACCTCGAGCTTTTACATTCATCGGTCCGCAAACGTCCGAATATATTAGCTCAAGTGTTTCTTTGGCTCTTATCCCTTTTCCAGTAAAAGGTCTCTTGGTCATTTTTCCTTCTAGACAGGATTCACAGATAGGTAAAGTACCGAGTTTTAACTGATTTAAAACTCTGTTCTTAATTAGTATATCTATCCGGTCAAGGTTAATGTGACCAAGTCTAAGGTGCCATAAATAGGTATCATTATGAGAAATCTTTTGCCGTTTAGTTTTAGATCTTTCAATCTTAAACATTTCAGTATTAATCAATGATTCATGCATTAACGACCTTAATACATATAGATTATTTTCGGAGTTTCCTGTGCATATATTTAATCCATTTCTACTAATAATAACTGACTTATTATTAAATGAAATAGAAAAACCACATTCCATAAGTTTTGTTACAGAAATCAAATTCCTGGGAAAACCAGGAATATATAGTACACCATTCAAACATAAATAACTCTTATTAAAATTCAAATTTGAAACTCCCACTGCTTTTGCTGAAACATCATCTCTTGTCTTAACTCTCATGGTAAAGCTACCTTCAGCAAGGTCCCTCCATGAGTCAAGTAGCTGCAAAGAATAACAAACATGGTTAGTGGCACCAGAATCAATAATCCATATGGATTTATCATCCTCCACCAAAAGAGACTTAATGACAAGTAAATCGTATTTACCTGTATTCTTCTTCTCTTTAAGCTCAGCAAGGTATTTCAGACAATTCCTTTTCCAATGCCCTTGTTGTTCACAATGGAAACATTTTCCTTTGGCATTGGTTTATTTGGAGCTTTTATTGTTCTTCTTTTTCATTGGTTTTGCTTTTACCTTCCAATTGCCTTTCTTCTTCTTCTTTGCAGATTTAGAAGATTCGACAACATTTGCCTCGGTATTAGACCTACGAGGACCATTCATAACGGACTCGTAATTGGTGAGCTCATTTATCAGTTCAGTCAATGTAAAAGTCAACTTATTCATATAACAGTTGCTTTTAAACTGCAGGAAACTCTTCGGAAGGGTTTCCATGATCATTGTCACCTGGCATTGCACATTGATACATGCACCATGGGTTTCAGCCATATTAAGATGAGACATCATCCTCAACACATGGTCTCGGACTGATGTGCATTCCTTCATTCTAGCAGTCAATACAGAGACTAATGCCTCATGTTGTTGCCGGTCTGAAGGTTGCCCAAATATGTTCTGTAATGACTCATAATCATTGATGCTGTCGCCATAGGCTCATGTTGTGCAGTAAGAACCTCAGACATGGATGCTATCAAATAGCTATGAGCTTTCTCATCAGCTTTAATCCAATTATTATAGGCATTATGTGCATCTCTGCCAGCATTTGGTGCTGGCTCATGATGACATTTCTCCATTAGGAAAAATTTAAGATCTTCGCAGACCAAAATAGCATTCATGTCACTTTTCCATTTAACATAATTATCCTCGGTTAATTTTTCTTATTGTTTGAGAATTGAGATTATTGCAGATGCCATGGCTGAAAGATAATAAACGTGCATTCAATATTCATTCGTTGCATATTAAAATTGTCAAACAATAAGGCATAAAATTAAACATGATGCATGATCAATGTATAATGAATTAGAAACCGAAAAGAATTACTATGCCACAGTTATCTATCATCCCACAAATAAGTGCCGCCGTAGGGTAGGTCAAGTATTCACATGATAGACTGAGACATTCTCAATTGATTAATATATCTGAAATAACTTTTATTTCTATATTAATCAACTACAGTTATTTTGATCAATGAAGATTTGATTAACAACTTAATCATTTCTTTGTGAGTGTGACCCATTATTTTGGAACCCTTGGACTTAACTAGTGAAGTGCCGCCGTAGGGTAGGTTAAATCACCAGATACATTTAGAGTCTCTATCCTTTCGGAATCCAAACCTGATATTGACCCAAAAATGACATCATCCGTAGGGGACGAAAGCAAAGTCGTCTTGAGGCGCCTATTGAATCTCACGTTTCTGGATAACAATGGAGATCGTGGGATAAATTGTGATATACCCATCTCCCACTCACTACTTTAAAGTATAAGGTTTCTATCTAACTAGTATCTTATAAATCTTAGATTATGCTCAGCTAAAGTCATAAACTTTTTAATACTAGTTGATAATTTAGTGATCTAACCAATTTTAACTCTTAAAATTTTATTCACTAATCCCGATTAGTCTCTACTAACCAATTAACTTAATTAAACTAATTTAATCAAGTTGTTATAGTGATCTAATCAATTTTAACTCTTAAATTATTAGTCCACTTATAGGTTTTAAAATTTAGAATTCAACGAACGGACCAAATGTCATTAAACCACTTAATCGATAAAAGCACATTATGTATTCCAAAGGTACGTGGTATTGTATCCCGAGTGCAGACCATATTACAGTCCATTCGGAACCGGCTATGGAATTTATGTTCGGGTTTCCATCCGATATACTAAGGAAAATAATGTACTCATAAGGTCCATTTGTTTCAAAAACTTGAATTCATAATTTTTAACCTTTAAACATTTAAACCAATTAATCTTATTAATCCGTTTGCATGCATCTTATATTCTTATTTAACTTTTAAATTATATAAAATCATATTATATGACTAGAATATCATGCATATCTACATGTTATGGCATGTGAAAATGCAAGAGTAGGCACTCTAGGCTATATAACATGTTAATAAATAATTTAAAACATACATATTTACCCAGGTCTGGGCGTCGCGACGCAAACTGGTGGGCGTCGCGACGCCCAGAAGACCAGAACCTGAAAATGCTTCAGTTATGTTTTACGTCGCGACGCAAACGAGGCAATAGCCTCTGTTTATTTTGCTGGTCGCGTCGCGACACGCTAAGGGTTACATCACGACGCAACCCAGTTTCCAGGGGCTGGAAATTGCTGAAACATACATATATTAAATTGTGTTGACCAGACTCTTAATTTTCTATACTAATCTAATTAGTACAATAAATCCAAGGCATCATTTGGTCTTCAAATCTTGTTCCATGGAGTGTTGTTGAGTTCTTTGCGGAATTTCTTCGTCAAAAGTCATTCGCGGCATCGGCTCCTCCAAGTTACAAATAGGGTTACATAATCAACTTATTAC
The DNA here is from genome assembly GCA_019454045.1 of Zanthoxylum bungeanum. Classification (NCBI taxonomy): domain Eukaryota; kingdom Viridiplantae; phylum Streptophyta; class Magnoliopsida; order Sapindales; family Rutaceae; genus Zanthoxylum; species Zanthoxylum bungeanum. The sequence continues at coordinate 45,463 of SKCR01008816.1, read as the reverse complement.
AAAGGAAATGAACTTACAACACTTGAAAGAATATGACCTTATGGTCTAAGCTTACAACACTTGAAAAAATATGACCTTATGGTCTTACATTTCCAATGCTAAAAACAAGAGCCAGAAAAAATAACGATCAATGCAACACATTCATCACATGAATCAAAAGTAAACATTCATCACATGAATATTAAAACCATTCATCTCATGAATCTAATTATGTCTACTCATCACAACATGCATTTTAATAATCTATATCTCATATAAATTATTAAAACTAAAATGAGAAGGGTTTAGAAAACTTTTCAACCTTAAGCTATCGATGCCAATTGTAGGAAACGACTTTCCTTAGCGCGGCGAAAGTTGCTTGTGGTGGCACCGAGTCCGATAGGGATGGCAAAATCCGGATCTGGGTCCAGATCCGTAAGGAATTTCTTCACCCCGGGTCCGGACCCGGGTCTACAAGGTCCGGATCCGGATACCCGATTCACTAATTTTTTTAATTTTTAATTGTATTATTTTATATTTATATTTTATAAATTTAATTAATTTTATTTCAATTCTTTTATATTTTTTAATTATATTCTATTATATTTTTATATATATGCATATTATTTTGTATTTTTCATTATATATATTTTTTATTTTTTTCCCGGACCCGGGTCTATCCGGGCCGGACCCGTGCGAACCCGGGTCCGGATCTGGATACACCCGGAGTCCAAATTTTAAAGACACGGGTCCGGTTTTTTTAATCCCGAACCCGGATCGTCTGGGTCCGGGTTTAGTTGCCATCTCTAGGGTCCGGTATGGATCTTTAAAATTTTATTTGCCTTATCCCTTTGTTGTAGTAGCCGGAATCAATCCTTTGATGTCCAACGCTTGGATCAACCACTCAATCTTCCGAACTATGAGTCGAAACCAACAAACCGAAGTGTGGGCTTCACTCACAAAGATCAAACCTCTAAACTATTTAGAGAATTAAGATGTCACAATGGTGTTTGGCTTTTTAGAATTTCAAACACTCTCACAACTCTTGTGAATGCTTGAACTCTCTCTCTTTTCTTTCTCACAACACTTGTGTTAATGAATGCAAAATGTTAACATTAGGAAATGAGAGAAATTATAGAGATTATATTCTCTTACACAAGCCAACTAACCTTGTCATTAAGCATCTAAAACTTTCTTGCAATGGCCAACACAAAAATGTGAATGTCATACCAAAGCATAAGAAATGATAAGCTAAAGACAATATTTTTGTCATTAAGCATCTAATGCTTTCTTTCAATGGCAAACACATGAATGTGGAGGCTATACCAAAGCATAAAATGCATTAGCTAATGAAAAATATATTAGGTGTTTACATGACACATAATAGACATAATTGCTTGGATGACATGGTAATGTAAGTGTTCCTAGAACATGCAAAGATCGTCTAAGAGTGATTCATGTGTGAATTAATTAAAGGGAGTTGCGGAATACTCACATTGATCGGATTGAGTTCAAAACTTTTTCTTCTTTGTTGGATGTGTTGGAAGCTTCAGAGCTTTAGATCGAGTTCCAAACTCTCGGATTAGTCTCTTCATCACCTTCCTTTGACTCCTTAATGTGCTAGCATACTTGAATTTTGAAACAAAATCCATGGGAGAAGAAAAGAAGCTCAAAGCTTCAAGAGGGAGAAGAGATAAATTTAACTGCTGTGAATAGTAACCCATGACAACTTCCAAAGTTTGACTTGGTTTAAATAATAAGTTTGTGTGTTGAAATTGGCTTTAGTGTATCATAAGTAAAGCAAGCCTTACTTTTAATAAATCAAAGCCATAAAATAAGTCCAACCACTTCCATCAAATGTCCAACAAATTGATGTAAGTGAAATGGGTCCCACCACTTTTAAATTCTGAATTTAAGTCGGACAATCCAACACGCAACTTCGCTCGGGCCCGGGTTCGTTTAATTCCGAATTAAAAGAATTTACCGTTGCGACATAATTAAATCCAATTTAATTAAATAATAATGCCTAGCAAAATTATTACTAATGTCGCTTGAGAATTAATTCTAAATTAATTCTTTCGCGCGAATTAAAATCCAATTTTAATTCCGCTTTGAAATCTAATTTCAATTAATATATCTAATATATTATTTTAGCCCAATTAAATAAATTAAATAGAAAAAATCTAATTTAACTATTAAATTTATTTTACCGATTAATTCCAAATTAATCACGTTCTCTCTTCTCGACGAATTTAATGCCAGATAAATTCTTTCTCTTGATAATTAATTCCCAGACTAATTATTGCGGTGATTAATCCCAGATTAATTTTCTCTCTCATAATTAATCCCAGATTAATTTTTTTCGAGTCAAACATTATCGGTGAATCTTTGGGAGGTGACCCAAGAGATCCCTGGATATGTTGGTAGTAAATACAGTAATCGGACTATCCAAATACGTGCGTATCCGGTACCACATTCTCACCGATTTACAAGACATGGTTGGCTTCTAGCAAAACACCGTGCCTACCCAATTCTCCAGAAATATTCTTTAAAGGAATATGTAATCTTTGTCAGGCGTAGCATACGTAGTATTGCGTATTACGATCTAGTATCGATATCACATGCTAGGCCTAGGACTGGAATTGTGTCTGCCCCGTACGAAGCATATATCGGATCTCTGGTAACTAGTCTCTATAATCGGATAATCATGACCTAGTCATATTATCCCGATGACTGCAGTACTTAAGAGTACTAGTTCCGTATCCTACGTGATCATCATCTCCATATGACTAAAGTGATAATTCTATCTTGACATCACACCCAATACACTACGATTCTCAGTATACCCAGAAGAGGCGTACACAGAACCTGTTAAAGCCCCGGACGACCAAAACCAAAGTATACTGATTTTCGCAAGTATTAGCGATGCAAGTCTCAGGTTAAGACCAAATACACCTACCCTAATTCGGATTCTCATAGACACATAGTCATACTACCAATGAGATTCTGAGGGGTCTATCCAGAGCGAAACTGTTTCCGTACCATCGGTAAACAGAACCTCCTATTACACTTGCATGAGTATCCAATACCCAAATATATGAGAACTACGCCATTATGCCTCCATAATGCGCACAAGTGCAATACTAGTCTATTCCGTATTATCGATGTCCAGTCTCGATAATACTACGACTAGGGATATTTAATGATTAAACCTTATGTGGATTAATATTGTCTCATATCTTATAATACTTTTATCATTTATATATCCAGGTAATCCAATTACAAAATGATAAAAGAGTAATTTCCTTTGTCACATAGTTAATTTGTACAACAACGCCATGTTCTGTACAAATAGTGATGCTATGGTCATAATTGTCCAACAGGTAAGCCATATGGCTTTGTCTCCAATGGTAAATAAAAATCAATATCTTTATAATGATTTATTTACCTTCAATTATATTGTAGTAATTATCTCATAATTATTATTAATTTGATTATCTCATAATCAAAGAATTCTAGAAAACATTAAGTTAAACTAATTTAACATAGTTTTCATTTGTGACAATAAATATTATTAATCTCATTAATAACATATAAATATAAAGTGAATATATAATTTGACAATCTAATTATATTAGGTTTGCTACAGTTAATCGAGCTAGCACGGGGACCAAATGGACCTACGGTTCCGAGCTCCATTAATTCTGAAATATTAATTAAACTCGTTAATCAAATATTACGAATTATTAACTCTGCGTTATTCCAGTAAAAACTCGAAGTTGAACTCTCATTACCGTAGATGGATAAAATAAATCAAACAACTTCGGTGTCCATCGATATAGTCATTACATATGGATATAGCCCTTCACGAATATCTCATAGATAGAGCCGAGTCAAAATTCTGTTAAACCCCTCTAAATATTTTGTCTCTTAAGCACCATTGATTCTATAATGAATAATTAATTCATAACAATTATGAATATATAAAACTTTCTATTCGTAAAAGAAAAGTTGAGCGCTCAAATTTTTCAAGTCCTGAATCAACTCTTAAAAAAGATATTGTTCTGCTTCTCGTAAGAATGAGTGAATTCCATATATATGTAAAACGTTCCCAGCTACACACTGTAGGCACTGCATTTTTGCATGTAAGTCCCGATGATGAGCCTCGTGCGGAGGCACTACCTTTTAAAGTTGCGGAAGTCGCGGGAAACGAACGTCGGAAGAGAAAATTCAAGGATCAATGCCTTGTTGGATTTAATTTGCTTGCTTAGCTTCAGGTTAGCTCATTAGGCCTCTGTTTTAAAATTTATTCCTGACCCAAATCTTAAACAGACACACGACCTCTCCTTCTATGCATCATCAACACCTCACGCCTCTCAATCCAACAAAGCAAGCCACCCACTCATCACAAACAAACAAATGGCCATAACCCTAAAACCCCCATCCCTACGTGAACAACAAAAATAATAAGCCAATCACTCACACTAGCCATGCACAAGAAGCCAAAATAAACCTAACCACCTCCCATCCCATTTTCAACACCCATGCATCACCCATACAACACCCATACAACACCCATGCATGCCCATAATCCCCACGTAACAAAACACATGAGCCCATGCATGAATCACAAACAAACACAAAACAACAAAGCAATAAAGACCAAGCAAACAACCCTCACTTCAAACAAAACTCACGCCAATCACAAACCAACAAAACCACCCATGCATAACCCATACAACACCAATGAACCACCCATGCATAACCCATACAACACTCCCCTATAAAAACAACCAAAGCCCTAGGCTCTCTGGATCCGGACACTCTCATTTTTCTCACGGCAGTAACAAGAACCCAAAAGCCACCATTCTCACGTCACAAATAAGCCCTATCTTTACATCACTCACGGCACTACCCTCTCTCCACAAATAACAACTAAACACAAAGCCAACCAGCCCTTGACCACGTAGACACCACATCCCCTCACCACGCATCACACAAGCCATGCCCACGTAGCCACTCAAACCACTCACGGCCAATGCCATTCTCGGCTTTGTGTTAGTGTTCCTAGAACATGCCAAGGATCTAATAAGCATGAAAACATGTTCATAAATTCAAAATAAGTTGCGGAATTACTTACATTGAATGGATTTGAGCTTTTAAAATTTTGAGAAGAAGATCCAAGATCCAAGATGTTCCTTTGTTGATTCCAAGCTTTGAGTTGAAGATCTCCAAGATCCTTGCTTTGTTGATTCCAAGCTTTTGAAGTTGTTTCCCTATCACCTTTGTTGATTTGTGAAGTGCTAGCTCCTTTGAAATTCCAACAAAATCAAAAGGAAGAGATGGAGAAGCTCACGCCACTTTGAGAGGATATTAGGATTTTATTTTTGTTCAAAGTGTCAAGTGTAATGCATACACAAGTGAAGAGAGAGAGAAGGGTTTTAGGTAAAACCAATTTACCCTTTTACCTAAACAAGGTAGTTGGGTAAATGGTTTCACCAAAACCATTCCAAGGTAGTTAGATGGTGGGTGGCTTGGCATAAATGACAACTACCCTCCCAACTACCACATGTGAAGTGGGCCCCACATTTGAATTCAAAATTCAAATGTCTCTACGAACATTTGTCGCGGCTCGGTTCCGTTTAATCCGATTAAACGAACTTTCGTCGCTAAATAATTAAATCTAATTTAATTAAATAATGATGCCTCGCAAATATATTACGAATGTCGTCTACGAATTAATTCTAATTAATTCGCTCGTTCGCATTAAAGTCCAACTTTTATTTCGTAATGAAATTCAATTCATATTAACATATCCGATATATTAATTTTAGCCCATACGAATAAATTAAATAGAAAAATAAAATTTAACTATTAAATTTATTTTACCGATTAATTCCAAATTAATCATGTTCTCTCTCTTCCGAACACATTTAATCCCAGATTAAATAATACCTCAATTAATCCCAAATTAATTTTTTCTCTCTTAATTAATCACAGATTAATTATCTCTCTTAATTAATCCAAGATTAATTATAATTAAATCAACTGTCATCGGTGAATCTTTGGGAAGCGACCCAAGAGATCCCTGGATATGTTGGCAGTAAATACAGTCATTGGATTATCCGAATACGTGCGTACCTCGTACCACGTGCTTACCGATTTACAACATGGTTGGCTTCTAGCAAAGCACCGTGCCTACCAAATTCTCCAGAAATATTCTTACTGGAATATATAATCTATGTCAGGCGTAGTATACGTAGTATTGCGTATTGCGATCCAGTATCAGATTGTCACGTGCTAGGCCTGAGGCTGGAATGTGTCTGCCCCGTACGAAGCACATGTCGGATGTCTGGTAACTAGTCTCTATAATCGGACATACATGACCTAGTCATAATATCCCGATGACTGCAGTACTTAAGAGCACTAGTACCGTATCCTACGTGACATCATCTCCACTATGACTGGAGTGATACTTCTGTCTTGACATCACACCCAATACACTACGATTCTCGATATACCCAGCAGAGGCGTACACAGAACCTGTTAAAGCCCTGGACGACCAAAACTAAAGCATACCGATTGTCGCAAGTGTTAGCGATGCAAGTCTCAGATTAAGACCAAATACACCTACCCTGATTTCGGATTTCCATAGACACATAGTCATACTACCAACGGAATTTGGGGGGTCTATCCAGAGCGAAGCTGTTTTCCGTACCATCGGTAAAACACAACCTCCTATTACACTTGCATGAGTATCCTATACCCAAATATATGCGAACTATGCCGTTATGATCTCACATAACACGCACAAGTGTAATACTAGTCTATTCCGCATTATCGATGTCCAGTCTCGATAATACTACGACTAGGGATATTTAATGATTAATCCTTCTGGACTGATACTGTCTCATATCATCTCAATCCAAGAACTAATCATAAGGACCTCCTATCATTTATACATCTAGGTGATCTAATCACAAATGATAAGAGTGCAATCTCATTGTCACATAGTTAATTTGTACAACAACACCATGATCTGTACAAATAGTGACGCTATGGGTTATAATTGTCCAACAATCTCCCACTTGGCCTATAGCCAGTCACTCGAGTGTCTTACACCCGAACTATGTACGGTTCGCTCAAACTGCTGAGGAAAGGCTTTCGTCAGCGGATTTGTATGATTATCGTCTGATGAAATTTATTCGATCATCACATCGCCACGATGTATGATCCGAACGAATCAGATGAATAGTCGAAGTATATATCTGGATCGTTGATGAGACCATTAATTCTTTAGTCTGCGCTGTAGCCTAGCACAGCTGCTAACAGAACTATATCTAATCTAATTAGATTTGTTAATGACCCAGATGGCTTCTATTGCTGCCTCAGCCGCAGCAATGACCCACATTTGTTGTTTATTCGGTAACAGTATCTTGCTTGGAAGATTTCCAGCTCACTGTTCCGTTATTCAAACTGTATTGTACCGTTGTTTTTATCGGTTAGAAAACTTACAGTAGTGATCCCAGTCACTTCAAGTTCTCATTCTCCATAGTTTTAAGACATCATCCTTAGTTCTTTAAGATACTAACGGATGTTCTTAATATCAATCCAGTGACTATCACTTGGATTGACCCATTTGTGACTCCATATGCTCAAAGCGTATGAGACACCAGGTCACGTACATTTTTCAATGTACGAGTTCTCAGAGAGTGTTAACAACTTTAAATCTATCCCATTAGATCTTTATTCATAAAATAAAGGTTGTTTCTCCCAAGAATTCTACGGAGAATTTTCATGAAAGCCAAACTTTCACCGATTGTAATATGGGGATATCATTTCCAAGAAATGACATATCATCATTATTTAGGACAGTCACTTTCAGTGCGCTCCCACTAACCTCCTTATATACACAAGAATCATATTTGTTTTGAATCAAATCATACACCATTATGATTACATCAAAACGATAGTTCCAAGAACCCAATGCTTACTTCAATCCATACATGGATCGAATAACCTGCAAACCTTGTTTGCTAGTTTTGGTACGACAAAACCGTCAGGATGTACAACATCCTCCAAAAAGGTTTCCTTTTCAGGAAAGCGATTTTCCCGTTCAGCTGCCATATTTCATAATTGAAACATGCAACATCAGTAAACATTATCCAAATGGATTTAACATGGCAACAGGTAAAAGATCTCGTTGTAATCAACGCAATGTTGATAACGATACCTTTCCGCTACAAGCCCAGCTTAGTACGTTGGTATGCTGCCATCCACGTATGTCTTCCTTGAAGACCTATATAGTACCAATAGGCACAATGCCTTGCGGTACAACAACTAGTGTCCAAACATAGTTGATATACATGGAATCCATTTTGGACTCATGGCACTTTGCTATAATAGGGAGTCGATACCTTGTATCACTTCATCATACGTAGTCAGTTCGTATTCCTCAATAAGATTGACATCTTTCTGAGGTGAGATCAGAAACCCATACCCATGTTGTTTTCTGACTCTCTCCGATCTACGCTGTTATTGTGTATTAAAAGATTACTGGTACAGTTTCATCATTGATGAACTGTTTATGTTTCATTAAGGACTTGGTGCTTTGAATAGTATTACTCTGATTTTCATCGAGTTTTACTATCCTCCCACTTACCACTGCTTATCGGTATTCCTCTTAGGAAAACCGCATGGCGAGCAACAATTAAAATTGTTCTCTTGTGAGATGTATAAGTACTACACTTTGGTTTCCCTATGACAACCTACAATTGGCACTTGTCCAATTTGGGTTCTTGTTTGGTATCATCCAAACATATGCCTAGCATTCCCAAATCATCAGGAGTGAGAAAGCCTATTTTCTTTCCTGTTCATATCTAATATGAAATCTGTCAAACAGATTTTCATGGAACCTTATTCAAAATAAGTATTTCGCTGTTAAATGTTTATCCTTTGAAGGAAAATGGTAGCTCAGAGCGACTCATGATTAACCTTATTATATCCAACAAAATTTGGTTTCTCCGTTCGGACACACCGTCAAATTGACGTGTTCCGGGAGGAGTCATTATTGAAAGAATACTATACTCTTTCAAGTATATGAGAAACTTATTGCTTAAGTATTTTTCATCATGGTCAAACCGTGATGTTTTAATACTTTAGCCGATCTGTTCGTCTATTTCGTGTCGAAACTCTAAGAGTTTCCGATTTGTGTTCTTCAAAAGAAACACAACCATAACGCGATGCCACATCCGTAAAGGTCACGTAACATTCATTTCCACATTTAGCCTAGCTAGACATGGGCCCACTTACGTCACTATGAACGAGGGCTAACAGATCGATGACACTTACACTTTTACCAAGTAAAAGGTATTTTAGGTACTTTACCTAATAAACTAGATTCGTAGACTTCATTTGAATGGAATCAAATTCGTCCTAGTATCCACTCTTCAAAAGTGTGGATATACGAGTCTTGTTTAATGTGTCCCAGATAACATTGCCACAAATAAGTCTTATCTGATCAAATCAGTTTGAGCTATTTGTTCGTCATATTATATGTTTGAGATTTATTTATTCAAAATATAAATACTGTTACTCACATCTAATGTGTTTATCTCAATATCATCTTTATAAAATAAACACTTTAGTGTTTAGAATATAAAGGTATACTCGCAACAAGTTATACTCGATATAGAGATAATGTTTCTAGTCAAACTAGTTACATTATAACAGTTCCTAATTTAAGTACACACCCAAAGGGTAGTTCCTAAACTTAGGTATCTACGGTTGAAAAAGCGACTGTCGTCCCGTTTTCTGATTCGCAGATTAATCTCATCTGAAGTCAGTATCCTGCTCACAGCAGATTCTGCACATCAATGCATATTTATGTATCACACTAAGTATTTAAAATCCATTTTAATACTAGTAGTGAACATATTTATGACAAACATATTTGAAGTCAGAGCCTTGCTCGTCTTCAATTCCTTCATGTCTGCTTTGTCCATACGGCAGTCATGCTTCAATGACCCCGTTTGCCACAAGTTAGGCAGACATCTTGGGATATGTCATTTATCTTCCTAGAAGATTATAATGATTTTGCCTTTACCCTTTTTCACATTCCAGAAGTCTTTGGCCAAGCCTTGGCCTTCTAGAATATCGAAGTAAGGTGCGCCTTGCGCTTCTTGCCCTATTGCAAACTTTGGCTTTGGCTCCTTGAGCATAGCCATTAACTCTCCAAGAGTTAATTATTGTAATTTAATACTTGTAAGATCTAAGAATAGATCTATGAAGATCCTTCAATTTCTTTATCATACTTTAAGGATCTAATCCTTAGTTCTGATTAAGAAATTAAGGAGTCATTACGACAAGTATAATGAATTAAGCACTAAAGTTATCATCACATGAATCTTCCAAAGATCATGCTCTACTATTTACTTAACTCTGGGCTTAGGCCTAATATGTTATTTTATCAAATAAAGTAACTTATTAGTTTCCAGGACCATCCTGAAATTTTATTCCCAATTTGAAAATTAAAGTCGTTTAAACACATTTTCACCCAGGATTTATGTTTTAAACACTAGTCTTTCAGTTTATCTTGGTTCTAATAGTCCAACTATTTAATCAACGATTTCATGTACTATTTATTATAATGATTACTATAGTCCAACCATTTAATCAATTATAATTAAATTGGTTAATTCAATTATATTGATTACTATAATCCAATTATAAAATCAACCATTAGTTAATAGTTTGAATTACAGTCCAACTGTTTATTAAAACAACAATTAAATATTAGTCCAACTAATAAATAATATAATTTGACGAATGATATTTGATTGAGCGCGTATGGCAAGTAATTAAACGAATATTGCAAATTTAATTCTCGCCTCCCACTATTTTTCGGCGAGCCTCTAACCCTCTGTCGAGTACTCGGGAAACCCAGTTTCCTAGTGGGCTAGGATCCCGTTAATAATAACACACAATCTTGACTTTGGCCAACAAATTGTATGATACTTAACTAGGTAGATCTCTAAGATCAATTGGATCCCATCCAATTCCTAGATCCAGTAGGTGGACATCCAAGTCCGAAATATATATCTTATATATGCCAATATATCGAATATATTACCTAACCTATTTCCTCTGAATCAACTAAGCCTTGGCTTTGGCACAACAAACTTAATGATCCCAGTTAAGCGGAACCCATTGACATGGAAAGCTTCGTAATCAATGTCGATGGACAAGAAGTGATCTTGACTTTGGCCAACAAATCACAACTTGGACAAGACACCGATATGGAACAAAACTCTCATGATTCAAACACATCCGCAATTGACAAAGGTCTTGACTTTGGCCAACAAACCAATGCCAACTTTGGATCTTGAGTAAGAATCAGTCAACGGAAGGAAAAACGCTTAATATGTTGTGAGGGTTTTTCGTGTACAAATTGGCAACCAATTTATTATCTTTGTTAAGGTCTCATCATCATACACCCTTAAACATGCATTCTAAATACATAATAAAGCGCGTATAAATAAATAAATTAATAATGATATACGGATGGATATGTCACAAATTGTTCCTAGAACAAATCACTCCATTTCTTCTCCCCGACTAGAACTATTCTAACTTCTACCCAATTACAAAATTCAATAAAGAAACCTCATTTACATTGAGGGGAATAGGTGAGAAGAGAAATAAAATGAGAAAGGAGATAAAAGGCTGGACACGTAGGTCCAATTTAATAAATTCTAAACTTATTACAACAATTTCCAAAACTGCCATTGCCCTTCTAATATCCATCTGATATACATTATTCATACAACACATTCATGTATTCATACAAATCATGTTATTCAATCAATCTAATCCAATTAATTAATCTTTGAATTAATGACCATATAATGTTCATACAACGATTGATTTGCGTGAGTCAAACTCGTTTAAGAATAAATACTCAAAGTAAGTATTCTTGAATTATATTGAACTACAACTTTAAATCCAATTTATTTGTATTCAATACTAACTCCAATTTAATTCCAAATTAAATATTTACACTTATTTACAAGCCTCAAAGACTTGGATTCCAAATCCAATCTCAATGGGTCTCAAAGGCCCAATAACATCCAATGTCATTTTAATTAAAGTCCAATGGGCTTTTAATTAATTCTTAAGGCATGGGCTTTGGCCATAATGGTCAAACCCAAAATGTCAAGGCCCAATAGGAATCACCCTATTGCCTACAATTAATTTAGGCCCATTAGGCCCAATTAAATTCTTTAAAGGGCAAGTGATGTATTTGGACTTTATGGAATTGGTTTTGGGCCCAATTGGATCCAATCCAAAAGTCCAAAACCAAACTTAGTCAAAACAAGCCCATTAAGCCCAAATACACACTTTTAGCCCATTACATAATTAAAGGCTTATTAACATAATTATAATATTCTAAATATCACAATTATTTTAATTAAAGTGTATTAGCCATGATTAATTAATTAAACTCAATATTTCCAAAATACCAATTAACTTAATTAATCATGCTTAATCCATCAATTCATGCTCAACACAAATTGAAGCCAAAACACATCATTTCATGCTCAACACAATTGAATCCTAAATTCATCATTTCATGCTCAACATGCTCTTTGATTTAACATAAACATTATTGACTTTGATTCTAATCTAATCAAACCAACAATCAACATTTAAACATGCATTTAAACACATCATTTCATGTTACAAAAAATCAAAAACTGCAGTACTATTCACTGTCAAATTCGGCCATACTAAGGAGAAATTAAAATTTTGATCCAATCAATTTTTTTCAAATCTAATCATGCACAACTCTAAGTTAACATAATCTAAGCATGCTCAAAGCATCAATTTGAAGAAATCATGCTAAAAAAAAGCCCCAAATTTTAGTCTCATGAACCCTTTTCATGCTTAAAATTGGCTCTGATACCATTGTTAGTGTTCCTAGAACATGCCAAGGATCTAATAAGCATGAAAACATGTTCATAAATTCAAAATAAGTTGCGGAATTACTTACATTGAATGGATTTGAGCTTTTAAAATTTTGAGAAGAAGATCCAAGATCCAAGATGCTTCCTTTGTTGATTCCAAGCTTTGAGTTGAAGATCTCCAAGATCCTTGCTTTGTTGATTCCAAGCTTTTGAAGTTGTTTCCCTATCACCTTTGTTGATTTGTGAAGTGCTATCTCCTTTGAAATTGCAACAAAATCAAAAAGAAGAGATGGAGAAGCTCACGCCACTTTGAGAGGATATTAGGGTTTTATTTTGTTCAAAGTGTCAAGTGTAATGCATACACAAGTGAAGAGAGAGAGAAGGGTTTTAGGTAAAACCAATTTACCCTTTTACCTAAACAATGTAGTTGGGTAAATGGTTTCACCAAAACCATTCCAAGGTAGTTGGATGGTGGGTGGCTTGGCATAAATGCCAACTACCCTCCCAACTACCACATGTGAAGTGGGCCCCACATTTGAATTCAAAATTCAAATGTCTCTACGAACATTTGCCGCGGCTCGGTTCCGTTTAATCCGATTATTAAACGAACTTTTCGTCGCTAAATAATTAAATCTAATTTAATTAAATAACGATGCCTCGCAAATATATTACGAATGTCGTCTACGAATTAATTCTAAATTAATTCGCTCGTTCGCATTAAAGTCCAACTTTTATTTCGTAATGAAATTCAATTCATATTAACATATCTGATATATTAATTTTAGCCCATACGAAAAAATTAAATAGAAAAATCAAATTTAACTATTAAATTTATTTTACCGATTAATTCCAAATTAATCGCGTTCTCTCTCTTCCGAACACATTTAATCCCAGATTAAATAATACCTCAATTAATCCCAGATTAATTTTCTCTCTCTTAATTAATCCCAGATTAATTATCTCTCTTAATTAATCCCAGATTAATTCTAATTAAATCAACTGTCATCGGTGAATCTTTGGGAAGCGACCCAAGAGATCTCTGGATATGTTGGCAGTAAATACGGTCATCGGATTATCCGAATACGTGCGTACCTCGTACCACGTGCTTACCGATTTACAAGACATGGTTGGCTTCTAGCAAAGCACCGTGCCTACCCAATTCTCCAGAAATATTCTTACTGGAATATATAATCTATGTTAGACGTAGTATACGTAGTATTGCGTATTGCGATCCAGTATCGGATTGTCACGTGCTAGGCCTGGGGCTGGAATGTGTCTGCCCCGTACGAAGCACATGTCGGATGTCTGGTAACTAGTCTCTATAATCGGACATACATGACATAGTCATAATATCCCGATGACTGCAGTACTTAAGAGCACTAGTACCGTATCCTACGTGACATCATCTCCACTATGACTGGAGTGATACTTCTGTCTTGACATCACACCCAATACACTACGATTCTCGATATACCCAGCAGAGGCGTACACAGAACCTGTTAAAGCCCTGGACGACCAAAACTAAAGCATACCGATTGTCGCAAGTATTAGCGATGCAAGTCTCAGGTTAAGACCAAATACACCTACACTGATTTTGGATTTCCATAGACACATAGTCATACTACCAATGGAATTCCGAGGGGTCTATCCAGAGCGAAGCTGTTTTCCGTACCATCGGTAAAACACAACCTCCTTTACACTTGCATGAGTATCCTATACCCAAATATATGCGAACTATGCCGTTATGATCTCACATAACACGCACAAGTGTAATACTAGTCTATTCCGCATTATCGATGTCCAGTCTCGATAATACTACGACTAGGATATTTAATGATTAATCCTTCGTGGACTGATACTGTCTCATATCATCTCAATCCAGGAACTAATCATAAGGACCTCCTATCATTTATACATCTAGGTGATCTAATCACAAATGATAAGAGTGCAATCTCATTGTCACATAGTTAATTTGTACAACAACACCATGATCTGTACAAATAGTGACGCTATGGGTCATAATTGTCCAACACTTTGTTCATTCCCGCACCGTGCTCCATTCTTGGAGTGCCATTCTCGGCTTGTTCATTCCCAAACCTTGCTCCATTCTCGGAGTGCCATTCCCGGCTTGTTATGTTCATGAGATTGCGTGCTTGCCGTTATTTCAACTTACTTTTATGCACAAAAACTTAGATATAGGTTATATGCAAACTTAGATATAGGTTGTATGCGAACTTAGATGTAGGTTATTGTTGCGTAGACTTGGTTAGATTATTGCACAAATCCATTCATTACAAGTGGCATAAGTAAGGGACCATTCTGAACCCAACGGTTTGAGGTCTTCCATTGCGAGTGGTGAGTGCGGCCTTAAATCATTTTCCCAGTTCACACTGGGTGGCGACTCCATGTTATTTCTCCGGTTTAGTTCCCCCGTGGGCTACTCCGTACTCCCGACTAGGCCACGAGCCTAGAACAGCGTCGTCCATTTCTTTGTTCTACAGTCTTATCTGATGGAAACCTAGACGTAAATTCCGTAGCCGAATCCGAATGGACGGTAGTGCGGTTTGTACTTGGGAAACAACTCCACGTACCATTTGAGAGACACAAAGTAGCAACAGTACAATATCAGTTTTGGGTAGGAATCCCAGGGTTGAGGTCCATACCAGTGTTAGTTTCGGGAAGGAATCCCAAGGCCGAGGCCCATATCAGTATCAGTTTCAGAAAGAATCCCAGGGGGCGAAGCCCACATTATCAGTAGTTGAAAGGAAGAATTCCATGGAGTGAGTGAGTGAAAAAAAAGAAGAAGTCTTTGGTGGTTAAACATATGTCTGGTGATGACATTGTTTGCTGCAGGGAGAAACCTTAGAAACGATAAGTGCGAGATGCGCTCTCATCCGGTATTCTGAGTGGTTGATCTCGGCTGGACTCACGAGCACTTGATTATAGGATTTTAGCAGTAGAAGCCTGAGTGATCGGCGAGATGACTAGTCGAAGAGATGGTGGATCAGTGAATGACCGTTTGCCTAGATGTCCATCCTGGTTTACTTATGCTACGATATATGATATGGTTGGAAACAAAGAAAAAGTCTCTGAAAAGAAAAAGAAAAAATGGACCACCTATAACCGATAAGCATGAAGCTACCTATGGGCGAGTATTAGGACCACCATGAGGAGAAATGCTACCTTAAAGGGTAGGTGTGTCGAAAAAAGAGAAAGAAAAAAAAGAGAAAAAGAAAAAAAAAAGTTCAAAATAAAAAGAAAGAGACGAAAGAAAAGAAGAAGAAAATCATATCATGTTGAGTACGAGGAAGTAATCACAAAGTATGATCAAGACATCTCGGTTGGTTAGACCCACTGATCCAATTCTCCGAGACAAAATCATCAAGTTGGCTTACTTAAGGATTAAGCTGCGAAAAAGCCTTGGCACACACACACACTAAGAGTCTAGTTCAGATCACTCATTCAGACGAGCGGATTTGAGTGTATTAAGTATTTTGAAGGTTCTCTGGTTTCGACACGAAGCATCCGTTGAGGACGAAAATATGTTTAGCTATCGGGATTATCTCGCGAGAGGCAATGCAACATCAGCATCAGTATTAGTTTGAGGGGTGAGGCCCACATCGGTATCAGTTGAGGGGCGAGGCCCACATCAACATCAGTTGAGGGGCGATGCCCACATCAGTATCAGTTTAGGGGCGAGGCCCACATCAGTATCAGTTTGGGGGCGAGGTCCACATCGACATCAATTTGGGGGCGAGGCCCACATCAGTATCAGCTTGGGGGCGAGGCCCACATCAGTATCAGTTTGGGGGCGAGGCCCACATCAGTATCAGTTTGGGGGCGAGGCCCACATCATCAGTATCAGTTTTAGGATGAGTCTCAGGGTCGAGGCCCACACATCATCAGAATGCCGAGAATGGCACTCCGAGAATGAAGCATGATTCGGGAATGAACAAAGGTGAGAATGACACTCCGAGAATGGAGCACGGTTTGGGAATGAACAAAGCCGAGAATGGCACTCCGAGAATGGAGCACGATTCGAGAATGAACAAAGCCGAGAATGGCACTCCGAGAATGGAGCACGGTTCGGGAATGAACAAAGCCGAGAATGGCACTCCGAGAATGGAGCACAGTTCGGGAATGAACAAGCCGGGAATGACACTCCGAGAATGGAGCATGGTTCGGGAATTAACAAAGCCGAGAATGGCACTCCGAGAATGGAGCACGGTTCGGGAATGAACAAGCCGGGAATGGCACTCCGAGAATGGAGCACGGTTCGGCAATGAACAAAGCCGAGAATGGCACTCCGAGAATGAAGCACGGTTCGGGAATGAACAAGCTGGGAATGACACTCCGGGAATAGAGCACGGTTCGGGAATGAACAAGCCGGGAATGGCACTCCGAGAATGGAGCAAGGTTCGGGAATGAACAAGCCGAGAATGACACTCCAAGAATGGAGCACAATTTGGGAATGGACCACCTCACAGTAACGGTTCGGGAATGGACCACCTCACAGTAACGGTTCGGGAATGGACCACATCACAGTAACGGTTCGGGAATGGACCACCTCACAGTAACGATTCGGGAATGGACCACATCACAGCAACGGTTCGGGAATGGACCACCTCACAATAACGGTTCGGGAATGAACCAGGGGTCGAAGCACCTCACTGCCATATCAACTCAGTTCAAAGCAACCGGAAAGTCAAGCAACAGATGGCGAGCCAGGTAAGTAAAAATGCATTGCATAAACTTTGATAAGATTGTCATTGTCACACACTGCACAAGTCCCATCAAAGTGGGGGCGACTGTAGGCACTGTATTTTTGCATGTAAGTCCCGATGATGAGCCTCGTGCGGAGGCACTACCTTTTAAAGTTACAGAAATCGCGGGAAACGAACATCGGAAGGGAAAATTCAAGGATCAATGCCTCGTTGGATTTAATTTGCTTGCTTAGCTTCGGGTTAGCTCGTTAGGCCTCTGTTTTAAAATTTATTCCCGGCCCAAATCTTAAACAGACACACGACCTCTCCTTCTCTGCAATCATCAACACCCCACGCCTCTCAATCCAACAAAGCAAGCCACCCACTCATCACAAACAAACAAATGCCCATAACCCTAAAACCCTCATCCCTACGTGAACAACAAAAAGAATAAGCCAAGCACTCACACTAGCCATGCACAAGAAGCCAAAATAAACCTAACCACCTCCCATCCCATTTTCAACACCCATGCAGCACCCATACAACACCTATGCATACCCATAATCCCCACGTAACAAAACACATGAGCCCATGCATGAATCACAAACAAACACAAAAAAAACAAAACAATAAAGACCAAGCAAACAACCCTCACTTCAAACAAAACTCACGCCAATCACAAACCAACAAAACCACCCATGCATAACCCATACAACACTCCCCTATAAAAACAACCAAAACCCTAGGCTCTCTGGCCCCGGACACTCTCATTTTTCTCACGGCAGTAACAAGAACCCAAAAGCCACCATACTCACGTCACAAATAAGCCTCATCCTTCCATCACTCACGACACTACCCTCCATCCACAAATAACAACTAAACACAAAATCAACCAGCCTTTGACCACGTTGACACCACATCCTCTCACCACGCATCACACAAGCCATGCCCACGTAGCCACTCAAACCACTCACGACCCTAATAGGCGCCACAGACAACGAACCCTAACTCTCGGCCACTGCTCAGCCCTCTGACTTCAACCCTTAGACACGGCAGAAACACAAACCAAAAACCTTGATCATCACGCCACTCACCCTTGAATACAGCCCCTCATTCATCACGCCCAAACACTGTTAGTGAACTGCCCTTTATCACGCAGAAAGCCTCTTCAAATCAACCCTCAACTCCACGTAACAACACCACAAATCTGCCCTCATTCTCCACAAGCACTAAACACGCCACTGCCCTCAATATAGCCCTCACTGATTCATGCCATGAGCCCCCCTGACCTGCACACTCCACTCACGTAACCCCAAACCCTCACTCACAAGCTTCACACGAACATTTGCCCTCCTTCCACGCACAATAACGCCTATGCAGCGAACCACTCCCAAAGACACGCACTTTGCACAACCAATAAACCCATCACGTATCTCTCTCATTGACACCATGCACAGCAAATAAACCCCTCACGTTAAAGTCCTCCATTGCCGCACAAATAGACCCATCCAGCAGCCCTAAAGCCACGCCAAACAGCAACCAAAACACCCATGAACTGCACCCTGAAACTACCGAAACTACACTGCCTGAAACCACCGAAACAGCACAGTCTTGACCACCGAAAATAGTCCCTAAAATATGTCCATTTACCACCGAAATTCTGCCCTGAAACATAGCCCAAATACTGCCAAAAATAGTGAGCAAACAGCAACCCAAAACAGCGAGGCAACGAAGGAAAACAACGACCAGTAAATCAAAAAAGTTGCGGAGCATTAACCCTTCCGACAACCGCGTAGCGCACTTTCAAGAGACGACTTAAGAGGTTAGACCTGAGGACACCCTTTTTATTTATTCTCCTTTACTTTTTATTTATCTTCTTATTTTACTTCGCATGAGTATTGTTGGTTAATGTATGCTATGGCTATTGGATGAATGGAATATGTGTTATCTCTTGCGGTATATCGGATGGAAACCCAGACGTAAATTCCGTAGCCGAATCCGAATGGACGGTAGTGCGGTTTGTACTTGGGAAACAACTCCACGTACCACTTGAGAGACACACATATTTTGTTTCATCCAATCTAATATTTATGCATGATTTAGTCGTTTAGTATGTTATTTATTTTTATGCATGATTTAGTTGGTTATTTCCAAGCATGATTAGTTATTTCTTTCGCATTAGGAATTTAATTTATGTTTATGTTTAGGTTGTTATTTATTTTTCGCTTTAATAATTCAATATGTTCATGAGATTGCATGCTTGTCGTTATTTCAACTTACTTTTATGCACGCAAACTTAGATATAGATTATATGCAAACTTAGATATAGGTTGTATGCGAACTTAGATGTAGGTTATTGTTGCGTAGACTTGGTTAGATTATTGCACAAATCCATTCATTACAAGTGGCATAAGTAAGGGACCATTCCGAACCCAACGGTTTGAGGTCTTCCCTTGCGAGGGGTGAGTGCGGCCTTAAATCATTTTCCCAGTTCACACTGGGTGGCGACTCCATGTTATTTCTCCGGTTTAGTTCCCTCATGGGCTACTCCGTACTCCCGACTAGGCCGCGAGCCTAGAACAACGTCGTCCATTTCTGTGTTCTACACACACCAAACCATATCCCCAAAATAGATAGTTATCGGCCGGGAATGCAACACCAACCTCACCATAGTAAATCAAAGGACATACGTTGTCATGCAGGAGTTCGTAGTACACTCAGGATTAAGATCGAATTCATATATGACCATTTATTAGATAAAATGAATTTCTTCCGTTAACGGATATGAAAAGAAATTCGTATTTATCTGAGTCCAGTCCTATATGATCTCATCATACAAGGTGCCTTCATTCTCATGTCACTACATGAACGATCCCGGATCAATGTAGTCATACAAGTATAGAATGGACCGCAGCTATAGATAAACCACAAACAAAGTACCCTATTTGTTTGCTCTCAGTGGACTATTTAGATTAATAACTCCAGACTTAAATCATCTTGTGCATCAAACATACACTAAGTCAAGAGTAATCAAGGTAAACAAGACAATTGGACAATATGCGATATAAATCAAATAACTTTGATAAAGTGAATAATGCATTTATTATTATTATTATAATAATCAATTCCGTTTACAATACATAAAGATCTATGACATAAATCCCAACACCTTCATCATAAGTCTCTTATTGAGCAAGACCGTATTCTTATCGTCAAGAACTTACCTACTCAATGTACAACAATTATCTTCATAATTATATTCTGTAATAAAAATAATATTTGAAGAAAACTCATTTCCTCGATATTATTCATAACATTCCGAAAACGCTTTTCGTGACGTACTTTTGGCCAAAAAAATTATGCAATATAATTTGAAATATCATGAGACAATCCAACCATATGGACTGATGGATCTCAATTTTAACACACACCAATCTCTATGACTATGAGCATCGGTCCAAAACTAACAGTCATCCAACAGTCAGACCATGAAATATCTTTGACATGCATGGTATCAACTATGGAGGATCACTCACAAGACTACCGTGGTGTCTCGGATCCATATTAACTCCTCAACTCGAGAAGACAATTATTGATAAATCTATGGAATATTTATTAGTCATCTTCAGTGAGTTGATTCAATATTTATTCAATGAATGGATATTTGTATTTTTATACGAGCTTCAGCTAAGCTTATGGTTCGTTGAGACAAATTATATGTCAATTACATATATAGACAATGCACTAGTCTTATCGATCTTGTAACTGACTCATGTCAATAAATCAAGACCGTGAACAATTTATATATGAAAGTATGCGTGATACTTCTCAACATCATTTGCAACTCTGTCAACTATATCACCATATATAGAAACTTTCGGGTCTTTACTAATTTCATATAAGGTTATGAGTCAAAATCGAAATCCTGAACTCTTAGGTAATCTAATTCTTAGATCTACAATATATTAATAAAAGTAAGAATTCTCCATATATTTAAATAAATAATTATGACAAAGAGATATTATATTGCATAAATACGTAAAAAAGTGAATGGTGCTCGATCACCATTTCTAACAATACCTATAATGACATTATGAAATTTTAACTTTTAACTATGATAGTGTCTCAACAGTTTCAAAGGATTTAAATAATAAATTTATGAGATAAAATTGAAAAATTACCAAATAAATTATGAAATTTAGTAATTTGAATGTAATTATCCTACCTTTCAAGTGTGTGTATCTTTTCTACTTTCAATTCATAAAAGAATACTCTTATTTTTACAATTATCATTATTTTAAAAGATTACTTAGGCGGCCGCCTAGATGCAATCTAGGCGTTAGGTTGTGCCTAGTCATCTCAAATAGTTGGAATTAGGTGAAGCTTCTAAAAAAAACCCAGATCTACGATAAACAGCAGCTCAGATCAGTGCGTGGATGGTGACATTGCATCGGCCGTTGTTATCTGATCGTAATGAATTGACATAAGCATCGAACAACCACAAAAGACGATGGCGCATAAAGTCCACGTGCTAGTAGCTAAAGCTGGAATCACCATCGACAACAGCCTAAGACTCCTTACTTTTAAGCCTAATTGAACTCAAATTTATAAACCATAAACATAACTAACCTCAAATTGTCAAATACTAAATTTAATTGACCTTAATTTGTTAAACCTTAATCCTAATTAAAATCAATTAAATTTTTTTGAATAAAAAATAAAATTGCTTACCCGTCCGTCTATACACTGCCTAAAAGACTAAAACGCAAGGTGTTCTTCTATCGTACGACATATCGTACGCCTAACGCCTAGCCTTTTTTTGGACATTGACAGTTATATTGCGATATATAATGTTTTTTTACGACTTAGAAACAATTCAAAGTACCAAGACTCGGCTCTATCACGACCAATGAAACAGGAAATAGCGAGAAGTACAAAGAAGTCCTCAATGGGCGTGACTTGATGGTGTAGGGTTCGAATCCAGGGAATGCGTTTCTTGTAAGAGCCTGAGACAGCTGGGGGTTTTACCTACTCCACTTAAGCCCGAAAGAGATGATTTGGCGGTGGAGTTTCCAACGATTTCAGAAAAAAAAAAAATACAAAGAAACAATGTGCTATCTTTGTACTTGGAAAGCATGAGCGCAAAATTAGGGACAATAGACAAATAAAATAGGGGCAAGTGTGTTGGACAATTATGACCCACATCATCACTATTTGTAAAAGACATTGTGGTTTTTGTACAAATTAACTATGTGACAAAGGAAATTGCTATTTTATCATTTTGTAATTAGATTACTTGAATATATAAATGATAAAAGTCATTATGATTAGTTCCAGATTAATAAGATATGAGACAGTATCAATCCACAAAATGTTTAATCATTAAATATCTCTAGTCGTAGTATTCCTTATGATTGCTGTTAATTTTAGCTCTTGCACAATGACAATCAATATTTCAAGTTCGATTAAAAAAAAATTAAGTTTAAATTGAATAAATTACATAATTAGAATTTATTCAAAAGAGAATTAAAAGTTTTTAAAGTTATTTATAATTAGAAATATGATTTCAAATGAGAGAGTAAGATGAGAGAGAAACTCTAATATGAATTAGAAACATTGTTTGAGAATTGATAGACAAATAAATGAGACATAAATATTAAATGTAAGTAAATCAATTGTCTCATTTGGATTATAAAGCCAACTAGATCCGTATCATTTACAAGATCAATACCTAAAATAATATTAAGATTTTTATTGTGATATAAAATTATAGTTAAAAATGTATTCGACCTATACTAGTCAACAATAAATTTGAAAGTTTTTTAATATTCAAAATTTATATCTATTTAGTAACAGTATTTGAATTTTATTGGTTGGAATTTCAATTTTATTTTTCCATCACACCCGTACATGAAGGTACAATATTTTATCAAAAACCCAATCAAATGGAGCAGCCTGATGAAACGAAACATCACCAATAAACAGGTAATCAATGTCGTCGTGCCAGAAAAAGATAAGGGGTGGGCACAGAATCTCTTGTGGACCCATTTGGTTTGGCCATTGAATGATGAATCCACAGGCCATAATCGATCGTCACCCCCAAAATTTATTGATTTTGTCTTTTTATTTCATAAGAGATTTTTATTTTTATTTCATTGCATCTAAAGCAACCACCACCAACTCGCAAATAATCAATAATATCCAAATTTATTATTTTATATAAAGTAATGATGCCCTTGACTACAAAATTAAAAATAATTCCCTGTTCTGCAAGTATGATTGGTATTGCCTTGTCTGTTTCCAATTCCCAGATCTGCAATGAAGCTCAGTTACACAATCCCACTAAATGAAAAAGATCATTTTTCTTAACACCAAGATTACCTTTTTGTTTTTTTTTGTGTTTAGCATAACCATGAAGTTTGAGACTTTTAAGTATTGAAGCTGAAAAAGAAGTGCTTCAAAAAGAAAAGGGTTTCTTTATTGTCTTATAACTGCAGTTGGGTATTGAAGGGTTGGTGGAGAAAATGGAGGAAGAAGATAAGATTGAAGAGAGCAGTGTGAGATTACTGACAAGTGTTGGTAGTGGTGGTGGTGGTGGTGAGTCAAGATGGGTTGATGGAAGCGAGGTTGACTCAGAGTCACCACCATGGTCTCTGTCTGAAGAAATTGGAACAAGAGAAGGGTATGGATCTGTGAGGAGGAGGCTAGTGAAGAAGCCCAAATATGATTCTTTGGATGTTGAAGCAATGGAGATCGCTGGTGCATATGGTCACCACTCTAAGGTCATTCACTTTTTAATAATTTTAGTTCTTTTCTTTTCTTTTTGTATTTCACTGAATGCTTCTTGTTTTGTTAGATTTGACCTTTTTCTGCACAAAAAATGTTTTCTAGTATTCTTGATTATGTCCCCTGTAAGTGTTGCTATGTTATTCTGATGGATTTGTGAAACCGGGCCCAATTTATATATGAGATTTTGGAACTAAATTGAATTTCTAGTTCTTCGAAGCAACATGAATTATTAGAATGTGGGGTTGGATTGGACTCAGATTATACTGGAAAGAAAGTTTGCTAGTTTCTGTCTGATGTTTATTATGTGTTGTGCATATATCTGGGGTTTAGGAGTTCCCATAACATGTGAGAGTAGTTGGTACTTGGCAGTTGGAACAAGAGTACTTAATCCAGCCTTGTATAGCAGCAGAGCTTGTTGTGTTCTCAACTGTGTGTAACGGGCTACAAATTTTGGTAATGCTTGATTGTTGTATGACTAAAACATCAGCAAAGCTTTGTTAGGCAGCACCATAAGCTGGTCCAGATGTAGAGAGAAAGTTCTGTTCTCCAATTATAATTTTTTTAAAAAAAATTCTAGTGTTGTATCTACTGATGTATGGATGAAGTAGTTTAAGAAATCTTATCGTAATTTCCAACCTGTCGTAGTTGACATTCCTTGTCAAGAATAAAAGAGTTTTAGGCTGTTAAAAGGTGAAAGGTTTGTCTTGCATTCAATGCTCTTATGCACCGTGCATCTCATGTTGTTTTGCTCAGCCCTATTATGAAAGATTTTACATCTCAAATAAATATAAAACGTCATATCTTACTAAACTATGTTACTTTAATGAGTCAGGATGTTTCTATTTGGCACACTCTTGCTTTAGCGTTTCAAACACTTGGTGTGGTGTATGGGGATATGGGCACCAGTCCTTTATATGTCTTCAGTGATGTCTTCAGCAAAGTGCCTATTGAGACAGAAGTTGATGTCTTGGGGGCTTTGTCATTGGTGATGTACACAATTACTCTTATTCCTTTAGCCAAATACGTTTTTGTAGTTCTCAAAGCTAATGATAATGGAGAAGGTTAGAGTTACTCACCATAGATGTCTTTTCTTCGATGCCTCAAAAATTGTAAATTGTCTTTTTGATTATTTTGATATCACATCAGTCATTCCAATTTCAGGAGGAACATTTGCATTGTACTCACTGATTTCCAGGTATGCAAAGGTTAACATGCTGCCAAATCGTCAGCCAGCTGATGAACAGATCTCAAGTTTTAAGCTTAAGCTGCCCACCCCAGAGTTGGAAAGGGCTTTACAATTAAAAGACGTTTTGGAAAGAAGATCATCCTTGAAAACCCTTCTCTTGCTGTTGGTTCTGATGGGAACTTCCATGATCATAGGAGATGGAATTCTTACTCCGGCAATGTCAGGTACAGATTTTCATATCTTTTGTTTTACATATGGTATCCTGGACTTGCAATTATCAGGAATATTTAAATTTTACTAGATGCACTCACTAATAAATTTGGTTTAATTATTACAGTATTTGGCATTATTACTGGATAAACTTATAGTGTGATTCTCCATTTAGAGCATAAAATCTCTCAGGCATTCAGGTTGTAACCAATTCGTTGTCTCTCTTTAGAAATCATTTTAGTGCTACCGCGGCACTGCCACTGGAATTTATATATAGTATATGCTATAATTTCACATTAATTGCCTGAGATTTCACTAACTTCTTATTATTTTTCTCCTTGCAGTGATGTCTGCTGTGAGTGGTCTGCAGGGTGAAATACCAGGATTTGGTAAAAGTAAGTATCTTTCTTTCTTTTGTACTCATCTAAAGGCACTCTTTGTTTCTTTGGTTTCCCAGATTATCTAGGAAAGAATCCCACTGCCAAAATAACTAAATGAAAGAAAGAAAGAAATAAACTGAAAGCTGGTGTACAAGATTTGGGATGGGGCAACTATTGTAAGATTTCGATGTTTGGTGAAATAATCACTTTCGGCTAGAAATCTCCTCAGATCTACATTGCATGCATGTTTACATGCCTGTCCATTTGATTGTGGCACAGTTATAAACATAGAATTTGCTGAATAATCTAACTAGGTTGTTTTCAAATATGTGCTTGTATTCTGATAGAATTATTTCATAACAACTTTCTAGTTGATGGTTTTTTTTTTTGCTATAAACTACCAATATTTCAAGCTACCATGTAGGGTTGTGGCAACATGGCATGACAACACTTTAAACAAGGTGACTTTTAATCTGATGGATTTATTTGCAGGTGCTCTGGTTATTGTTTCAATCGTACTCCTTGTGGCATTGTTCAGCATACAGCGATTTGGGACTGGTAAAGTGGGTTTCATGTTTGCTCCTGTACTTGCTTTGTGGTTCTTCTCATTGGGATCAACTGGACTTTACAACCTAGTTAAGTACGACATTTCTGTTTTAAGGGCATTCAATCCATCTTATATCTTTCTTTTCTTCAAGAAGAACAGCAAAGAGGCATGGTCAGCTCTTGGCGGCTGTGTTCTGTGCATTACAGGTATGCTTCACCTTCAAAGCATGAGTAATACTAGTGGACTCACCATATCTGGTTGATATTTGTTGTATTGGCTTACCAGCCTGATGTAGATCTTCACATCTTCTCTTAGCTTCTGAAGTAAAGCAATAGATATAGATAGAGTTATATCTTGCTAATCTTTATGGTTGATCTTGTCAAGATGTCTTGTAGATAAACTCACTATATCAATGATTTTATTATCAAATATGTCTTATATGTAATTATAGGGGCTGAAGCAATGTTTGCTGACCTAGGCCATTTCTCAGTTAAATCCATACAGGTTGCTTCTACTTTTCCGCAACTCTAATTCTTCAAGTATTTTCTTTACTAAAAGCCTCTTGTAATATTCTTCACCATTCGTGCAGATTGCTTTCACTTACGTTGTGTTCCCCTGTCTTCTCTTGGCTTATATGGGCCAAGCTGCATATCTGATGAAATACCCTGATTCCGCTAACAGAATATTCTATGATTCTGTGCCAGGTTACATCAACCAACCCTATGACTGCTTAAGTTCCTGTCATTTCAAGTCATAATTTAGTGGAAAGTGTATATAATTAAGGTCTTATGTTGACTCTTTTGAATTCCTAAATTTTGAACAAACAGAGAGTCTTTTTTGGCCGGTCTTTGTATTAGCTGCCCTTGCTGCCATGATTGCCAGTCAAGCTATGATATCTGCTACATTTTCATGCGTCAAGCAGGCTATGGCCCTTGGATGCTTCCCAAGGCTGAAGATAATTCACACCTCAAAGAAGCTAATGGGCCAAATTTACATCCCTGTAATCAATTGGTTTTTGATGATCATGTGCATCGTTGTAGTTTCCATCTTTCAGAGCACTACAGATATTGCCAATGCATACGGTTAAGTATCCATCTCATAAAATATATTTTTTCCCCTGGTACTTTCAAACATGAAGGGTTTTAATAGCCATATTCAGTAATCATGATTTTGATGTACACTAAATTTTGTACCACCTAGATTTCTGTATCAAGAACCGTTCACACATTATGAGTAATGCAAATAAGTTGTGTGATAGATAAATTTTTGCTTATGTAATTTAAATTGCTCTTGCAGGCATAGCTGAAGTTGGTGTGATGTTAGTGAGCACCACCTTGGTGACTATTGTAATGCTTCTAATCTGGCAGACCAACTTTGGCTGGTGCTATGTTTCCCACTTGTTTTTGGATCAGTGGAGCTCCTATATATGTCTGCAGTTCTATCGAAAATCGCAGAGGGTGGTTGGGTTCCGCTAGCTTTTGCTTCTTTCTTTCTTTGTGTGATGTACATTTGGAACTATGGCAGTGTGTTGAAGTATCAGAGTGAGGTCAGGGAGAAGATATCCATGGACTTCTTGCTTGATCTCGGCTCCACCCTTGGGACTGTAAGAGCACCTGGAATTGGATTGTTATACAATGAGCTTGTCCAAGGTATTCCCTCAATTTTCGGGCAGTTCCTGCTTAGCCTTCCTGCTATCCACTCCACAATAGTGTTTGTTTCTATCAAATATGTCCCAGTTCCAGTGGTCCATCTCGAAGAAAGGTTTCTGTTTCGTAGAGTTGGCCCAAAAGACTACCATTTGTTCCGATGTGTTGCTCGGTATGGTTACAAAGATGTCCGGAAGGAAGATCACCATGTATTTGAGCAACTCTTAGTTGCAAGTCTGGAGAGGTTTCTCAGAAAGGAGGCTCAAGATCTTGCAATGGAGAGAAATTTACTTGAGTCAGATTTAGATAGTGTTTCAGTGACCTCAAGGGATCCTGAAGCTTCAGGTACTTATGGTACTGAGGAGCTTATGATTCCACTGATGCACGATAGGAGATTTGACGAAGCAGGAACTGCTGCCTCAGAAGAAACTACATCAGCATTACCATCTAGCATCATGGCTGCTGATGAAGACCCTAGTCTAGAATACGAACTTTCAGCTCTTCGAGAAGCAATTGATTCAGGATTTACATATTTGCTTGCACACGGGGATGTGAGAGCGAAAAAGAATTCATTTTTCCTTAAGAAGCTGGTTATAAACTACTTCTACGCATTCTTAGGGAGGAACTGCAGGGCAGGTGCTGCAAATATGAGTGTACCTCACATGAACATCCTGCAAGTTGGGATGACATATATGGTCTGATTTGTTTGTCACCTGTTGGATTCTTTTCATTTTATTCATATTTGGCTGTTTGTCTTTAGGTCACTGTTGAGACTTTGGTGGATGTTATGCAAAATGAGGACATTTTTGCTTCTTTCTTCCTCTTATATATCCTTACCAAAATAAAAAGTTGCTGGTAATGAACCTTTTTTTCTTCTAATACTGTCTTTTCGCTGCTCTCTTCTCATTCTCATGGTAACTACATGGTTGCTGAGTCTATTTCCATTCTGGTTTTTTTTTTTCAAATGCAACTCCCAAAAGTTAAAGCAAGCAGCATTTCTACTTTCTAGGCTTCCTCGTCCCTCAAGGAATGTATTCTTTTGCACATCAACAACATTGAGTTGCCATTTCTTGTAGGAGATTTATACAAGGAAACATATACGGCATATGGGGGATTCACTAGATATTCGAAATGCATTATAATTAGTTTTTGTTCTCAATGGATATGATTTGGTGGCATAAGGTTTAGGATTTGGTTGTTTAAGTCCTAAGTTTGAACTCAAATGGTGCGTTTCTTATAAAAGTCTGAGTGAGTCGGGGATTTTACATACTTCATTTAAACTTAGATCGGGTGATTTGGCGGCGGGAATTCCGATGTTTCAAAAAAAAAAATTTACAATCTATTCCTTATCTTGGGTGGATATTTGAGTTCAATGGTTATGGTTGCTAGTGGGACTTTACATGACATAATAAACTTTCTTTACATGCATAAAATAAATTTCTTGTTTAGATTGACTAATCAAAATCAATTTAAACAAATTTCAACAACCACAAGCATCTTATAGACAATTAAAAATGTATTTGGTGGCCAGAAAAATTTCAATAAAACACGCAAAGGCTTTTTTTTTTTTTTTCCTTTTTTTTGCCATGTGTTACAAATTGAATCACCCCAATAACTAGACTTCCTCTTAATTAGTTTTTGTACTTTCGTGATGATACTAATTTTTTGTGCTTTTGATGACACTTGAAAAGGATTGTTAATTTTTACAATTTTTTTTATTTTAGTTTTTTCTTGAAAGGGTGTGTGACAATTTTAATTCGCTATACGTCTTCTCTTAAACTTATTAACAAATACCATATGGACCCGACTTTATCAGAAGTCAGATATGATCAATTTGATTTAAATTAATTATACTTAATTATCAAACTACCAAACATTTAATTAATAAATTTTGTACTTCCGTGAATGATACAAGGACAAGCAATTAATGAGACGTGGCCATCTATTTAGTGGGCACTATTTGTTGGTGAAATGAAATTTTCAACAATCTTTTTTTTTTTTTTTCCTTGTAAATAATCTAAAAGTCAGTTCATATTCTAATTTGGGTAGCCAGCCACAAACGCCAACATTGATTTTAGTTGACTGCCATACATTATTGATCAAGAATATCCTCGTGCGAGGAAAAAAAAATTAAAGTTTCTAAGAAAATTAAACAGTTCATCACATTGATCACACCAAATATATGGACATGATTCCTACGCAATCCCATGTAATTGAGCGAACTCTAAGAATACCAATTGACGGAAATCAATGTAAGATTAAGTTCTAAACAAACTCATGTGATTGAGCGACCTAAGAACCGCAAATCAAGATTTTAAAGAACAAAAGCCCTTCCAAGATCATATTGAACTCTCAAGACACCTGTCCTTGAAAACTCTTTCTGAATCATTGGAAGAAACCTTACTAGCTATTTATTGATGCCACAAAGATCGTCAATCTTTGATAAATCTTGATAAGGTTCAATAAAGAACTAAGAGAAAATTCACTCGCACACACTTGGGTGACAAAGGCCAATGACTATTCTTTATTCAAAATTCTCTATCAAAATTACAAGCTAAAGACACATTTAAATAAGCTCATGTAAAATCTTAAGTTAATTTAAACAAATAAAGCTAATTAAACTAAAATACTTTAAAAAAATCCTAATTGAACTAATAAAACTAAATCATAAACTAAATATGACTTAAAATTTTGTGCATAGACTTTTAAAATAACATTAGAGTTCAGTCCAACACTTAAACATAATATAAAATTAAAACATAGAACTTAAAAACTCTCGGGATTTATTGCGATCAAATTTTATCTAGGAATGAGCCTGGATTTATCTTTGACTTGAATTATAAAGTTGTAAATCTTTGAGTTTTATTTCTAACACAACTTGAATCATCCGAATCTGATAGCGTATTTAAAAATTATAGTCAAAATACGAAAATTGTATAAATCTGCTGTCATTGCCAAGGTGGTCTTCTCTTAAAACTCTTCGATGTAATTTGACACCTCTTTCTTGATATATCTAGAGTATTTTAGATTTTTTTTTAAAAAAAATTAAAACTCGATATTTTATAATTAGATAATATTCAAATCTCGTATCTTGGATCACACTATTAATACGGGTCAATTTGCCAACATAATACAGGTATATACTCTTGCCTCTTCCCCTTAGTTTTTTAATTTACTTTTATTTATATCTTAATCATTTAAATTTTATTTGGTATCGTTAGAATTTGTGTCTCCGACTTTACGTAATAAATACTTATATCACCGACATCGGATCATCAACTCGTCTTAATTATACAATCAAAGTCATTAAATCTAAAATTTTGACTGTATATCTACGACAAACATAAATTTTGATGCCAGTACTAATACTATTGATACTGTTGCATAGAGTCGGAGATACAAATTCCAACGGAAATAGATAATATTTACAAAGTGATTGCTAATAAACCTTCACTTAAACTATTTAAATCAATTAATTTTTACTGTACACTTTTAAATTCAGGATAATATAAAAATCATATTATATACTTAAAAATTAAAATTTTGTTAGAATTGAGATCAATTCTTCTCAATGCCACCTTTGACTATTGATGGAGAAAAGTTGAAGATTTTTTTTCACGTGTACCATGATACTAGTAAGAATGACAAAATACGGATCAAAATTCGGATCTGCATGAATTCGGATTCGGATTCTCATTTCATTTTATGGAATTGCATCTGTATCCGGATCCTCATATTTTTATGCATATTTGAATACGATTATTTTTATACGGATATCCGGATTTTTATTTTTCACAAAAAAAAAAAGTCAGGATTTTATTTTAATTTTTAATTTTAAAATTATTTAATTGAGAATACTTAAAATAAAATAAAATAAAATAATATTTCTAACTAAAAATAACAATTTAATATCTAAAATAACATTTACAATTTAAATTTTAAGTATAAAATCATTAATTAAAATAATCTTTATTATTTTATATCTGAATTCACTTGGATCCAGATCCGAATCATAAGGATCTTTAAAATGTATCCCCGAATCCGTTTTTTTATTAATACGAATCCGAATTTTTCCGGATCCAAATATATTTGCCATCTCTAAGTACCAGTTCAAAGTACCTGAATTAACAAAAGCATGTAAAGAGAATCAATTATATCGCAGAGTTTTTATTTATTTAAATTCTTGTCTTCAATTGAAGAAGTGAGATTAGAAACAGAAAGTTTTATAGTTTGAAAGTAAGAAAAATAATTAAAATTAAATGGGTGTGATTAATGAGTGTTTCTAATATTATATATTGATCTATCATAAATTTTCTCTAATAATAATTTACTGTAAGAATATTTTAATAATAAATACAATTTTATTAAAATAAATGTGTCAAAGAAATTTTTAAAGTACAAATAATCCTCTTCCTTCCTATAAAAACTCTTAATCGTGGTAGCATATTCTGTGTTGAGGAGAATAAAAAAAATTATTTTTTATATAAGTTGTTAGACCCGACCAAATGTTTGGTTCAGTTTTCGATTTTCGATTCCACAAGAATGGAACCATGGCCTAACTGATTCCATCTGGTTCGATTATGGTTCCACAAGTTTGTGGAATCATAACAGAATCAGACGATTCTGGTTCAACCTTATAATAATTTAAATTTTAAGAAAAATTAAATTAAATTTCTATTTAGATATCAGACATTACAAATAAATATATATAAAAAAAATTATTAATTTGATTTTTCATACATTAATTTAAAAACTTAAATAAAAAATAAATCATATTCTTCCAAAATTACTCTAATCATTCAATAATATTATGTGCAATATGATGTTCATCAAAAACTCTGAGTGCAATTAGTCGTTTTTGCATGCTCTATGATGCATCAATCCAATTAGACCCGACATCGGTTCGGTTTCGGAACCTAACCGGCGGTTCCTGCTCGAGGAGGAACCGGAACCAAACCGTACAGTGTACGGTTCGATTCTGATTTCCCTTCGGTTCTGGTTCGGAATTTGTTCTTAGAACCGGTTCTCAGAATCGAAACCAAATTACTATGGGTGGGCGCGGTTCGGTTTTTGCCAAAAATCGAACCAAACCATATTTTACGGTTCATATTTTTAACCTCTCAAACCAAACCATTAAATAACGGTTTGGTTCGGATTGAAATTTTTTAAACCAGCGGTTTACGGATTGGTTCG
Source organism: Zanthoxylum bungeanum (assembly GCA_019454045.1). Taxonomy (NCBI): domain Eukaryota; kingdom Viridiplantae; phylum Streptophyta; class Magnoliopsida; order Sapindales; family Rutaceae; genus Zanthoxylum; species Zanthoxylum bungeanum. The sequence goes on along the minus strand of SKCR01008816.1, from coordinate 11,865 downwards.
GTTCGGTTTACGGATTATTATATTTAAAACAAATTTTCATCCACTTAAGTGAAGACAAAAAAAAAAAAAAAAAAAACAAACAAACTAGTCTATCCAACAAATAGTATGAAGTGCTATGATGTAAGTTGTGACTCCATGGAACACATGCACTCCATTAAGGATTGAAAAATGAGGCACAATTAATTCTTGTATTTTTAAAAATTACCTTGAATAATGATGCTATCATCGTTCTAATTAAGAGACAAATCTAACATCTTACTTTCAAGAATAACGATGTTACCATAAAACAAAAAAATTAAGAATAAAAGTATTAACAAATAAATTGAAGAATAAAAGTATTAACAAAAAAATTTAAGAATAAAAGTATTAACATACTAATAAAAAGAAAACATAAAATAAAATTAAAAGAAAAATACAATTTTTTTTTATAAAAATATATAATTTTTTTTTAATTATAACGGTTCGGTTCGGTTTAACATGTGCAGTTCGGATTAGCTCCTGAACCGAACCGTAAACCGTTTGGGGTGGGCCAATCCGAACCGCAAACCGAACCGTTAGAAAAAAAACCATAAATTCGGTCTGATTTGCGGTTTGGTTCGGTTCGGTCGGTTTTTTTGCCCACCCCTACAAATTACAACTAATGATTTGACAAAATTTATTTTATTGTATATATAATTTATTTTATTGATATATAAATTAATAATCTGGTTAATATATCAATGACTAAATTATGAGTCATTTATAAAATATGACACGAGTGTTAAATATTCATGAACTTGTTTTAGTTAAACAAATACATAAAATAATGATAATTCGTAATTTAGTAATTAGGTAATATCCATATCATCACAATACGCAATATTAAGTTAAATGTTTCTGGAAAAAAAAAATAATACATTGATAAATTAATTTTTTTATTAATTAAAGTATAAATTAATAAATATTAATTTAAATATTATCTTGATTAATTAATAAATTTTGTTGGTTTTGTGGTTCGGTTATGCGGTTCGGTTCTTAAGGTTCGTTGCTAACCTAGGTTCCGGTTCGGTTCTTAAATTTTGAAGAACAAGAACCGAATCGATCCTACGACGGTTTCGATTCGGTTCTGGTTTTGACCTGGTTCAGTTCTGGTCCGGTTCGTAATTCGGAACCGATCAGCGATCAGGGCTAAATCCAATGACATGTGACATTCATGTATGAGTGTGTGCTCCAATGATCACTCCAAATATGAGAACAAATAGAAACACGATCTTTAATATCTTTAAATAATTCATTTAAGATATTTTTTCCATCTTTAAATAAGTTTAAGATTTGTCATTTTGTAGAGTTTTTAGACATTTTACATGCAACATAATTTAAAGCATTTCGAATAATAATTTGTAAAAGTAATATTTTCATCAAAACTTAATGAAAGATGTGCCATATAAATAAATTTAGCAAACCCTTTTCTATTTTTTGCATCAGAATATTTAACTAAATTTAAAGAACTTGTACCACTACCCGAAATAGATGAAGTGTATCTCCATATTTGGGTTTGTGTTTGATCAAGTCATATTTTAATGGATGATGTCTATCCAAGTGTTTGCTCATATTGTCATAGCCGTCAATAAATTTGTAAGAGTTGCATATTGCTCTTAGACCATCACTTTCAAATTCGACTAAATGAAAATGAATTTTAAAAATATCAGGAGATCGAGACTTAACTTCCCTTCGTCGTGTGACATTTTGGCTCTCCTGGGTTTGGACATTGGTGTTTTCATATGAGGTTTCCATTTTTTTCTAAATATTGGAGAATTAAAAATTAAGAGAATTGGAGAATTGAAAATATTTGAGAGAATTAAGAGAATTGAGAGAATAATAGAAAATATTGGTGTGTATAAAAAATGAAATATGAGGGGGTATTTATAGAATTGGTTAATTTTATGATGCCTAAATTGCCACTAAAATTTACCGTTTTATTAATTTTATTAAGGGTATTTATGGAATTAATTAATTTTGTGATGCCTAAATTACCCCTAAAACTAGCTGTTTTATTAATATTATTATGAGTAATTTATAAATTTTATAAAACAAACAAAAACAAAAAAGATTCAAAAGTATAAAGCCCAACGCTTCCAACCGAAATCGTCGGAACCTTACGGTTCTGGTTCAATTGGGGTGGAGCTCTAACCGAACCGAAATAAATCGATTTTGGTTTGAGAACTGAAATCGGAAGGAACCCGAACCTTTAGGGTTTCTTCCGTTTCGGTTTAGGGTTGCAAACAAGAATAAAAAAATTAAAAAAATAATAATTATACCAATCACATACGCAAATAATTGAGAGAATTATAATTTGTTTGGATGTTGTTTGGTCGTAGCCAAGGTCTAGCTAGCCACCTAGAATGAGTAATGACATGCTTGTATTATTGAGCACATAAATACTAAAAATAAATATTTTATTTATATGTGCTGTGCATATATATATATATCAATTTTTCACCTAAAATAAGTCCATAATCATATATTATAATTTAATATTTGGCTTTGTTTAGGGAAACTATTAATTAGGAATAGGAGTGAGCTAACAATATTGTGATTATTTCTGTTTGATTTATGTGATAATGTTAAAAGCAGCACAAGTGACGTGGCTTTATCAATTAATTAATTATTAATTTATATTTTCATCTTTAAGACGGTACACATAGATTAAATAATATATTAATACTTTATGTACAGTTTTCTTGCCGCACTTGATCAACTTATAATCAATTTTAGTTGCTTACTGTTAAAAAATTAGTTACTTTTTATTTTTGGGATTAATGAAGAGCAACACATGGATCTTAAATTTCACATGGCCTAATTTTCATTTCCCCAGAAGCCATCTTTTATAGTAATAAAATTCAAACTTAATTTTGTTTGTTTGTTTTTAATTCTTTTCTGAATTGTCCATTGATTATGATCCGGTCACGGTTCCGGTTTCAATCGGAACCGAAACCGAAATCGAAATTTTTCGGTTCGATTAAGGTTCATCCCTGACCAAACAGGAAAAAACCGTTGAAATCGGAAAGTTCTACGATGGAACAGTTTTTTTTTTTTTTTTTTAAAAAAATCATTATTAAAATTAAAAAAAAAAATGGAATGGACCAGGGGAATCGGCCGGTTCGATTCCGATTCGGAACCGAACCAGACCGATGGTCACCTCTATGTGAAACCACGTGTCTTTGCTTCTCGCCATCGGTCAAGTCTGGCGGCCCAGGCATCCCACATTCCCACCTACAATTTTTTTAAAAAAATCGAAATTAAGATATTTTCATCATATTCTAACTATTTTTCTACTTAACTTTATCATAATAAGTGTTTCTCAACGTCATGAATCATATAAAAATACCATTTGAACAAAAACCTCACCTAGTAAACTAAATTAAAACTCAAAATTTTAATGTATAACAATCATTACTAAATTAAAACTCAAAATTAAATGTATAACAATACTAATATTAAGTTGTTTCTTCCTTAACTAACGATAAATAATTATATATTCTATGATTATATTTTGTATGAATGTGAGAGAGGGAAAAAGAAAATAGAGGTTATGTAACAATTTAATAGTGAAATGGTATAAAGCAAGGGCGGCCCTAAGATTTTAGGGTCTCTATACGAAATTATAAATTATATAATTTTTTACTAATAAAAATTAGATTTTTTTGGGATTTGTAATATAATGAAAATTATTTTTCTTAGAATCCTTGTTCAAATTCAAAGACAAATTGTACATTGTGGGCTCAAGCCCCAACGAAATATTTTTTTCTAACTTGCTAGCTAAATTAATTATTTAGCCCTTCATAAAATAATAAAAAAATTCAAAATAATATCCTCTCAATGAAAGTTCAAGTTCCATCATAACTATAAAACTTAAAACCAAAACGCAAAAAAATATATATATATTACAAGCAAAGGAGTTGGAGTAATCTATAGAAGGACTCATCATAGATAATGAAAATGAATGATTTGACCATTCAACAAATATTTCGATTGAAGCTTTTATCATTTCTTTCAAAAAAAAAAAAAAAAAAATTGCATGCATCTTTTGAACAATATTAATTGCACTACATAACAACTACTTTAACATTAATGCATTGACATATATTAATCAATGACTTTATTTTTCAATTCTTATTATTTGATTTCAAATTTAATATATATATATATATATATAAAATAAATATTAATAAATGAACATATCACGACATCCATATATCCGTCCCACACAAATCTTTCTCATTAGCGACATACCCTTGAACACCAAATCGCTTTTTTGGAATCCAGTTAAATCCAGTACTTAAAACAATTATCATTTTATCTTAAATGAATCCAAAAAATAAAAATATGTGTGATTAATGAACAATAATTGACATGTGCAACACATGCATGCACATATAAATATATATCCTAAATCAAATAAATTCTTTTTCCTTATTGGTTTCCTATAACCCCAACAAAAGAAAAAAAAACAATTGAATTACAAAAAATATATAGCAAAAATATTTTTATTTATTTCTCTCTTGGGCATAAAAAAAAAAAAATCAAGTAGGGCAAAAAAGTTGAGGTGGGTGGGTAGCTATATAGACATTTTGTATTCAAAGTGACTTGTTCTTTCATTTATCTTGTTGTCTTGTGAGTAAAGATAGTGATAGATTTTTGCTCTTCTAAACCTTTTTTTTTTTTTTTTTTTTTTTGCATGGTCCGAGTTATTTTGCATAATCTCTAGCAAATTGATTCTTCCTTAATCAAATAGATATTTCATGTTACGAGTCACTGTATCAATTCCTTCGAGATTTTATCGATCTATTAATTGGGTATTATTATAATGATCTTATCGGATTAGGTTTCTCCTCATATATATATTCCATAAATATATATTATATATTGGTTTCATTTGCAAATTAAATAAATTAGTCTAATTTATTGAGTACACTAATTTTGTGAATAATATAGAAGTAAAGAAAATTATTATGAGATGGGCTAGTTAGTTGGGTTGTTTTTATTTATATAATTGAATAGTTGCTTTCATTGATTTACAAATTTGGAAGAAAATAATTTAATTTTGTTTGAGTGGTGGAAAGACAGCTGGTGTTACTTAGCAGAAAGAGCATCCAGAGACTTCCTAAACATGGAATGATTCTTTTAGGATCCTATTTTAGGGTTAAAAAGCCAACATTGAGAGACAGTGACTGAAAGAGATTCATCCAAATATAAAATTTAAATTTTAAATAATAATAATAATATGAAGTGAAGTCAGATGTATAATTACCCAAGAATATATTGTAAATTTACATTAGAGTTGAATGGGGACAGTCTCGCAATGATTAATTTGATTCATTTTTTCATGGATCCTAAATGAGGGAACTCTAAGAAAGTCACTCATTCAATTTCGATTTAATCTGAAATCTCTCATTATACATGTCATGGTGTGAATTTCACATTCGGTTTACAATCGAGAATTTATATGACAGGGGCACTAGCGATCTTATAAAATAAAAAGTAAAATGAGCTTGAAGTAACTGTCCACCGGTGTGATAGATGCCGTAAGCACTCTGATACTCAAGTCAATGATGTAGACGAGCTAAAGGAATGTAAAGAGCAGGGTTAAGGGTTACCTTATTTTTCGTAGATTGCCATGAGAGCGGTAGGGTGGTGTTTATGGAGCAGTGTATGCTTTGAGAACTCGAGTATGAGATCCAAAGCTTGAATGATCAAACCCCTTGGACCACATCTTACTTTATAGGCTGTGAAGTGGCCTTCAAGTGGGATTATGATTTTTTGGAAGAGTCGTATTCCAAACCTATTTATGAAATGGTAGTTAAATCATGGTTAAATTATGAGTGCCTAGATATCCGAGATTATGTATAATCCCTATGATATTTAGATTATACCACAATATTTGTAGGTATTATGTCTCGATCCAATACTTAGTTTCCTTATTAAGAATGAATTAGTCGTGTAGACTGGCGGGCCATGTATACTGGGATACTGTGTAATATGAAGCAATGTCGACTGGTATATTACTCATATATTATCGACTTGGACATTGAGTAGCATGAGTAGGGTCCCTTGGAGACCTTTTGAGTCGTGTAGGCTCTATCCCTTGGGGATGTATGATGAACCCATGGCCCCATATGCGAGCCTTGAGCGTAGGCTTGATTATCTAGTGGCCGTAACCCACTTTGATTGGGCCTGGGTAGTGGCCCAAGATTCCATTATGATACAAGTTTGTTGTGTGGGATTGAGATATAATGACATTTGGGTTCTTGGCTCAAATTTGGCCCGTATACTTGAAGAGAACTCGAACCTCCACGCTCTTTATGAATTGTCGGGACCCTACGATGGGCGCCAAATTATAGACGCTGAATATCACATTCGGCCTACAATCGAGAATTTGTATGATTGAGGCACTAGTAAACCCACTTTGCACATAAATACTAAAAAATAAAGAGTAAAGTCACTTTACACAGAAATACTAAAATGTGAGTCGCCAAGTGAAGCGACGAGTAAACTCACTTTGCACAGAAATATTAAAAAATAAAAAATCACTACGAGACAAAAAATATATCACTATATGGTATTTTTATCTATTCTAATCTATCTATTATATAAACACATAAAAGCTGAAAAATCATCTCTCATTTCAAGTTACCAATGTCATCTTCTTTATGTTTGATGATGCCTGCCTAAGCACATGAGTTCTCTCACCTACCGTATTTATCATTCATTAGTTATTAATGTTTAACTTTGGATGTGTAATTAAAATGATTTATTATTGACGATGATACGTGGGTAAAAATTAAATTATTTTTATATTTTTTATTATTTAATACCACTAATCATAGTAATGCATTTGACTATTTCACAAACACACAGATTTAAATGACCACATCACTTAAGAATTTCAAAAATACTTCATAATATCTGATTAATTCTGAAAAATTATTATACATAGAAATAAAAATAGGGAAAAAAATTGTTGATGATTAAGGCAAATAATTTATTATTGATGATCAACTTTCCACATTCTTCAATTTTAATATTTTACTTAATGCATAGTAGTGAAAGTTTGGTGGTGTAGGGCTTGGTGGTGTAAGACTTAGGATCCTACCTTGAGGTATTGGGTTCGAATCCAGAGAGTGCGTTTCTTGTAAGAGTGTGGGACAACCAGAAGTTTTACCTGCTCCGCTTAAGCCCAAAATGGATGGTTTGGCGGTGAGGTTTCTAACGATTTCAAAAAAAAAAAATAGTAGTGAAAGTTTAAGAGTCATAAGTCTTATTAACTATAAAAGTGTTCATAATTTGACTAAATGTATACTTGCACTAAAATTTTTTTTTTCATCAAAACAATATAAAGTGGAATAGGTTAAAAGACACATTTGTTAATTTAAGAGAATATTAAGAGACTTTCATTGTTTGGACATTTTGAAGCTACAATCTTAATTAATTTTTTTTTATTTAGTATATTTATCTATAATATAACGAGTCTCGTATTACACGAGTCATCAACTGGTTATGTATAAATTTTGTGTGTTTTATGTGAAGTTGGAGTGCAAAATAAAGAAGAATACACAAATGAGAAATTGAAGTCATTTTATCAATTTTTTCAAAATCGGATTGAGGATCGAACCAGTGATGTAAAAGGTTTAATGGGTCACTGGTTCGACCGGTTGAACAGTCCAAAAAACAGACAAAATCAGCTTACGTAATAAATATTTTTATTTAATTTAGAATAAAAAAATATGAAAAAGAATTAAAAAATGAACCGAATTTTATCGATTTTGACCGGATTTGATCGATTTTTTTGTCAGATCGATTTTTTATATATGATCAAATCAAACTCACTATCGATTTACTGTTCAATTGATCGAACCAAATAATCCGATTCAGTTATGAAAACATTGCACTTTACACAAAATAGTAATAATGGTAATGACTTCCCACCACGACATTAACAATATATACAAGAAGAATCAATCAACTTAACTTGATGCGATACAAAAGCACAATTTTGACTATTTATTATATGATATTTTACATAATCACCAATAATTTTTTTTTTATAAAAAAATTAAGCTAATTATTATGACTTTATATAAAGTTGCCATTATATGAACCGACAATGCGCTTATCAAGGGTTGCTATCCTTCTTTTCTCATTTTCTTTATTTTATTTATTACCCCTCTTTTCAAGAAACACATTCTTAAAATAAAAAAAAAAAAACAGAAACACAGAGTTTATTAACCACCTATTTTATTATATATGTTTGAATTACTGTCCACTCATTTGATAATTTTATTACCATAACTGTGGGTAATTAATGATTAAATTAAAAATAGGTAACTGTCTAACTTATGATGATTAAACCAATCTAAACTTCACTTAAGATCATTTTGATTTACAAATCTCAAATTTTAATGGACATTTATAATTTCAAGCTGTTAGTTCATTTTTCATTCAAATTCAAAAATTAAAAAAGTATTTGAGAGGTTCATCTTGAATTTATAATTAGAATATGATTTTTTTTTTTAAATCGTTGAAAACTTTGCCGTCAAAACCACCCTTTTCGGACTTAAATGGAGTAGATAAAATCACCGGTTGTCTCAGACTCTTATAAAAAACGCACTCTCTGGATTTGATCTCAAGACCTCAATGTCAGATCATAAATCCTATACAATCAAGACACGTCTATTAGAGATCAACTATCAATATTGATAAATTCCCATCCGTCCCGCTAGATTACAATATCTAATTATAATATACGTGGCATTCATTATCTTTATACAACACTACTTTAAAAAAAATGATAAGGCAATGCAAAGTTGATACGGTAACATTTACGAGTTTTACTCGAAAGTTAAGAATCCAACGAAATCATATGCAACGCCCCACTAATTCCGAATCAAATATCTTTCTTCTTTGATCATCTTTTGTTCATATCCAATAAATATATGTTTGTGGGTAGAAACAAGCGGAGTTATTAAAGTAGTTGGTGAAAATTTGGAAGGAATTGTGATATACAGAGACAACAAGGATCTGTCAGTTTCGGTGAGTCAACTCAGTGAGTCAGAGGCGACACTGCTAGAAATTGCCACTTCAGAGCCAAGTGGGGGAAGAAGAACAATCTTCCATTAAAATATTATCGTTTTCATCAAAAAAAAAAAAAAAAAACTCCTTTGTCTCTCTATAATCCTCACGCAAAATATTCTCATATTATTATAATCTTTTTCATATCCTGATTTTAAGTCTAGGTGCCCATCCCCTTTTGCTTATTATTATTATTATTATTATTATTATTTGGTTTTGATTTTGATTTTGTTTTTGTTTTTGGGTATTGGTGTTTTTCTTGTTGTGTCTCCTTTGATGGTTGTTCAACTACTGTCTGCAGTGACACCTTGTTAAATAAATTGATAATTTTTATTCAAATAAAAATCAGTTCTTTGACACAGTAACATACTGGGGAGGATCTTTTTGCATTTGGGTGTGCTTTGAATCTCTTAATTTCACACCAAAAATGAATGTTTTGAGCTTTTGAGACTGTTCATGATGGATCTAGAAACTGGTGTTTATCAAAATCTTGTTAAGGTGAGATGTCCTGTATTGTATTGATTCTTCATTTTTGGAATAAGTCCATTTGAGTTTCATATTCAAATTCTAATCTTGATTGAAGATGTATTCATTATTCATAAACTGTATTACTATTACAATAAAATTATTTCAGTTCCATAATCACAGCAATCACTTATATGGTTAGATTATTGCCTTTGTTCCTAGTATGCATTTAATTTTTAGTTTTTATTGTAAATCCAATTGATTTATGATTTATTTAATCAAGAATGTTGTTTTTTTATTGCAGAAAGAATCATGGAAGACAGTGTTAACTTTAGCATATCAAAGTCTTGGAGTGGTCTATGGAGATTTAAGCACTTCACCATTATATGTCTACAAAAGCACATTTGCTGAAGATATTGAACACTCAGAGACAAATGAAGAGATTTATGGAGTTTTATCTTTTATATTTTGGACTTTAACTTTGGTTCCTTTGCTTAAGTATGTGTTTATAGTCCTTAGAGCCGATGATAATGGTGAAGGAGGGACTTTTGCTTTGTACTCTTTGTTGTGTCGACACGCCCGAGTCAACTCACTACCTAATGGGCAGTTGGCTGATGAGGAACTCAGTGAGTACAAGAAGGATGTTGGTAGTTTGGGACCAAAAAGTAGTTTTGGCTCAAAGCTGAAATCCACTTTAGAAACGTATAGGGTGTTGCAGAGATTTTTGCTTGTATTGGCTTTGATTGGGACTTGTATGGTGATTGGTGACGGTGTGCTCACACCAGCAATTTCTGGTAATTTATAGGGTTTGTTTGGTTTTGTTTTGATATTTGGAGTTCTTAGTCTCTGAAGGCCAATCTTAATGTTTGATTTTGGGATTGTTTGAGCAGTTTTTTCTGCAGTGTCGGGGCTAGAGCTTTCCATGGCTAAGGAGCATCACAAATGTAAGATCCTTATACTTATCCTGTTTTAATTTGGTTGCTTGTATTTTGCTAAGACAAATTAAACGAATAGACCAATCATAGTTCAAAGGCTTATTGGGATATAGTTATCTACAGTGATTTTTCACTCCAGATTACTGGGAGAATAGTTCGAACCAGAATCCCGTTTACTTGGAGCTTCTGGATTTTAGCAGAGAGGTTTTTTATGTCAGTGCAGTCCAACTTACAGACTATCATGTTATTTTTCTACTGTCAAGTTTTTTCAGAATTTCGTTGTGCATTTTTTAGCTTCTTCAACCACCACAGAATATAACTTATGGTCTCTATTATTTTTTAGTGCGTTCATAAAATATTTTGGAGAATACCTATATATACTTAAAAGAGTAGAGGGGTTCATTAGCTTTACCTATCAAGTTTGCAATTCTAAGAGTGCAAGGAAAGTGTCTGTTTTATCACCATCTTACCCGTTTTTGAACTTTTGCAATCCTTAAAAAGCCTACGAGGAAACATTATTATTTGTTTTCACCTATCTTCTTTCCCTTACTCACAACCCCCAAATTGGTATTTCATCCCTTGAAGGGTTTTCTTGAGGGGTATATGACACGTTATAGAGCCAAAACCAGTTATTAGAACTGCATGAAAATTTAAGTTTGGTTCTAAAACTGCTGCAGTTATCATGCATTAAGGTTATGCTTAAGAGGGAATGGATTATGTATAAAATTTCTGAAAATTTCAATAATTTTGCAGATGTTGAAGTTCCAGTTGCTTGCATCGTACTGATAGGCCTGTTCGCCCTTCAACATTACGGCACACACAGGATTGGATTCTTGTTTGCACCTGTGGTTTTAATTTGGCTTCTATGCATCAGTGCCATTGGCTTATACAATATCTTGCACTGGAACCCTCATGTATATCAAGCACTTTCTCCCTATTACATGTATAAATTTATGAAAAAAACTCAGAAAGGAGGTTGGATGTCCTTGGGTGGAATTTTGTTGTGTATAACAGGTATTTGCATGAGATGGTTCATTTTTATTGTGAAGCTGTTTTTAAGCAAAGTTGTTGTTCAAACCCCTAATCCTCATATTTGTTTTCCAGGCTCTGAAGCAATGTTTGCTGATCTTGGACATTTTTCACAATTGTCAATCAAGGTATATACTCTTTAAGAACAGCTCAAAAATGTTGGTACTATTTTCCTAAATAAACTAGGTATTCTTGTTTTATAATGAGTTGGCTCGATAAAGTAGCCTCTTGTCAACATCTGATGGGTGAATCCTGGTCAACGTGGCTTGTATATGCCTTGGCTATTATTTCATGTAGACAGTTAAATCTTTTAAGTTCTTCCAGTACA